>JBAJNP010004039.1:14177-35611 GCA_036877545.1 Yasuhikotakia modesta
AGAATGCGTTCCATCTGTGGGTGCTCCCTGCATGTGCTTCAGTTTAACCCCTTAATCAGAGCAGTGCTGCAGTTGTGTCGGAGGCAAATGATGATGTTCTTCTAAACATGTGAACCTGTTTTCAGAAGTCGGTGGTCTAATGTTGCCAGTACCCAGCAGTCATGTGAAGCCACATTCTGTGCTCAGATACTTGTCCTGTAAGTTAAGATTCTCAAATGCATTTTCTTTGCACGTTGAGCCCTTCTGTCTAACCCTGATGGGCAGCTCTGCAGTGTGTAGAGTTACTCAGTCCAGGGCATGAGAAGGACCAGTGGTAAGTAGCTTACAGCTGTGCCAGAAACCGTTGGCAGTGGTATGCACTTCCTTTCGGTCTTAGCGCTGGCGCTTGACCACTTGGAACTGCAAGACACATTAATGAGAGTCCTTTGTGTAAAAGAAACGGGGTGATGAAGGAGAGAGAGTGAGGCCTGCATACAGAAGATAAAGAGATCCACAAAACTTACCCTGTCTTTATTCTTGTTACCTCATTCTCACATGAGTCTACAGATTCCTGAAGCCTGTTTTATCTCATTCTCTGAGCTCTCCTGACTTTGTTTCCTGTAGCCGTTCTTATGCATTTAACAAAAACATCCTTTTTACAGTTAAATGCATCTTTTTATTGTGGACTTAGGTTATGTGTGTAATCCTAACAATCCTAAAAAATACTATTTACTAATACTACATTAGGAAGTTTTCGTATTTTATCTTTAAACTGCACAAGCCGAAACATTGTCTTACACGTTCCTCACACGGCACCATCATTATGGTGTCAGCTTTAAACAGAAAAGTAAACATTTAAACACCCATGAATTCTGCCTTTGACGTTATAGGGTGTGTTATATAATCCCGGGCAGGACTACAGTAAGCAGACGAGTGTTCTTCAGCCCGTGGCCTGAGCTCCAGCAGGGACTGTTGTCAGTTAATATACACGTATAAATATGTGTATGTTTTATATATGTATATAATGTAATATAATGTGTATTTTTTTATCTACATACATATATAATATGTATAAATCGTAGGGGCTTGTAGAATACTGAACAGAAGCTGTACAGCTAGCTGTTGGTCAGGTTTCATCCAGTCTAGGGCAGTCAGTGAAGCAGAAGTTCCCGCTCAAAAACAACAGGTGCATGACATCTGTGTATGTGTATGTTTCTGTCCTAATCCTTTTGGAGTGACAGACCATCATGTTATTTCATGAAAACTGCCTCTCACTCTTCAGCCTGGCCAACTGGATCAGCAGCTGTCTCCTGGTCTATCGCTCCACCTGTTTTATCTAACAGCGCGCCTGCTTACGACCAGCATACCCACAACACCAAACCTCCACGCTAATGCTACATTCTTACTTCATAGAACCGTTTGATGGCGCTTCTGCCAACACGTCTCTGTGGCCTTCACAAGCATAACTCGGACGTCTTTGTTTGCTCAATTTAAAGCAGAGCACACACACAGAGGAACCAATACACTTCAGCCTCATCAGACCACATATATATTACCACATATTTCCAATCAAACATCAGCTCATCAGAACACAAGAACCACAATATGAGATTTTTCTCTCCATCACTGTAAAAGTCTATAAAAGAACACATGAAAGATTGCGTTCAGCACTTTAAAAGCTGTTGGTGCAATTATTGATGGCAAAGCTGGAAAAGGGTCAGGACGCAAATCACAGCTTGTAAAAAGCGGAATCTGTCGTTTGTTTTGGGTCTTAATTGGCAGCAGGGTGCCCCAGTGCAGTGGTACCATGAGCTGGGCTTCATGACAAAACCTTTCAAAGGCCAGCAACAGGATGGGTGATGTATAATCTGCTTTACACCGCAGTGATTATAAGACATTATGGTGGTAGGCCTCATGGTTTCTGTCAGTTCTGTTGTTGTGACTGATGCTGGCATGGACACACACACACACACACACACACGTTGGCACTACAGTAGGCAGTCAGCTTTATTATATGTTGAATGTGGATGAAACTATTGCCCCCCCATTACTGTCGTTCATGGCTGTTAACTGTTGTTTGTAAATACATGCAGGTGTTTTTTGCATGAAAAAGGAAGAAGCCTTAATCACACACTCATTAAACTTAATCATATTATCACACCAGCTAACTGGAAAAATCTCAGAGTCGTAATAAGACTTTGGCCACATCAATCTTAATATTATATATATAATAAATAAAGTTTGTAGAGTATAAAGTATAAAGCTTGTAAATGAAGGTGGCTGGACCTAAATATCTCGCTGTACATTATCTGTAAGCTTTCCAGACCATGATACGTCTCCTGTAAAGAGCTCTGTTGTTTGTCTTATTTAATGTAACCTTATTTTTGATGTAGTTATTGTGTTCCGGGCAGCTCCCAACAGATCACTGCATCACCTCAGTAGCGGCCAGTCCACACACATGAAACCATTACGTGCCACTTATGGTAAATCTTTCTTGACTTTTACATGTGGGGAAAAGTGAATCAGAACCAGGTCTTTTGACTTTTGTCTTGTATAAACTCCTTTCCACTTGTTTTCCACTGGATCATTAAAGGACAGAACACAACTGTGCCCAATCGCTCCATACCAGGGGCATTATAGCTGTGATTTACACCGACCGTCTTTAGATGTTATTCGTATTGACGTCAACTAATAATAGTGTTGTTATTATGATTAAGTATTTGGCCAAAACTGCGCACAGGGAAAACAGCTGGGAGTTTCAGAAAACCTTTGGAGGGAAAAGCAGTGCAGTTCTTGAAGGCTCTCCAAGAAGAGGTATTTTTATCAGAACACCAGCCACTCCCCCATGTGCTACTGTTGCTTGCCTATTCTTCATTTATTCTCGTCTTAATCAGGTATGCAAAGACTATAAGATAGCGCTGCAGCCCAGTAAACTCCTCTGCACTCGCAGGACAGAAGATCAGTTGATGTGGTTGTTCAGTGTTTTGTTGAGTGACCCGTGCTGTGGGGTCTTTGTTAAGTGGATGTTTTTGGAAATAGTTTGTTGTGCGTAAATTAAAGAAAATGAAAACTTCATGGTTTGATGATGAGATGATGAGGTTTCTGTGCACCTAAGTGAAGTTTGTTGATTAAAAGAAAGAAGTGATGTATGACATTTGAGAAGTGATATATTTATATATTTGTTTTGTGGTTGCTTTTTGATAGGTACTGTTAGCTCTGGACTTTATATTATTAAAGCCCATTTTTTTGGACGTTCTGGTGAGATAATGGTTCTGGTCAGAGTTCTGAAATGCTCTGAGCGTTTCTGTACTGCTGCAGTCTGTATTGAATGTAAGGGCTTCTTGTGATTTCCATCTCTGTCATTTTGATTCTAGTCAAACGTAGTTGTTTCATCATATATCATCATCTCAGAAATAAGACAGTGGTTATGGCAAACAAAGCGCAATGAAATGGACCACCATTTTAAAAGGGGATTTTGTCTCTGAGGGCCTCACTTTTCTAGCACTGAGCAGTTTTCTGCTGAGTCATAGTTTGTCCATTTTGTGCTCCTTCATGCCTGCCACCCTCTGTCCAGTTTTAATGACTAACCTACCCACCTCGCCCCTTTCCTCTGGCTGCTCAGAACCGTGCCAGCGTGCTGGACCAAGGATTCCCTTTCTCTTTTCCACCGTTCCGCTACTTATTCCCCCTTCCGTCTGTTAGCGGGCCGTTAGTCACCCACCCACTCGCTCCTACCAAGCGTCCCCATGCCTTCATCTAATTGTACTTTGGGGATGCAGCCAGGCAGACTTACTGGCGCAAGCTTTCAATATTTTAGTCGCAAGTCTGCAAGATGACAGCAGCAATGATTCACAGCTTTACTTCTCTGTGTTCTCCACAGTATAGCACACGTGTGACTAACGTGCAACATTGTTGACGCTAAAACGTTTGAGATTTATTTTTACATTTTTATGTAGTGTTTGTACACAGTGTTTGTTGTGAGGACATGGTGTGTTGATCTGTGCTCGTGTTCATGCGTGCCATCAATTAACGGCGGTTGGCGCTACCGCTTCCTGCTAACGTTTACTTCATAAGTTACAGGCGTGCACTCTGGCTGTTTCATGCTGTATTATTTACAAGAATAATCATAAATGGAATTTGGGAAATGGATATGTTAGCATTTGTACATTTATATATAATTGTGAGTCACGGAACATTTACTCTGGCGCTCCAAAAAACGCTAGTCACCTGCTACTCAGTGTCCTCACGCTCCTACAGGCCAGTGGAAAGAAATACTTCATCGTGTTTTATTTTTGTTTTTTCTAGCTTAGCCTCAGAGACTGGGATCCTCAGTTTTGCTGGCGCGTGTGGCAGGAAAAGCCGAGAACACCACGCCCTTGCACCTCGTAACCAGTGACGTAGGTTTTAGTGAGTGTAGGTTTTTAGTCACCTAGCATGATGCTGGTACATTTTTACTGCAGGAAAAAGTCTAAATTTAGCACAGAAATAAGGACAGCGTGCTCATTGTGAGATACGGCCCTCCATTAACTTAACTACTGCGTCAATCAGGCGTTAGGGAATTTGCAAATGGGAAAGAGGAAGAGGGGAAAAATAAGGGAATGAAGAAAGAATAAAAAAATTCACCCCAAAATAAAAACAATTTCATTAAAAGTTGGGTTGTTTTAATTCATACAATGAATCAGGGGCGTTTTTAAGCACCAGGGGCGTTTAAGGGTCAGGGGCGTTTTTAAGCGCCAAAAATGACATAAAGCACATAAAGTTCAGAAAAGTGTGATGCTAGGTTTTGTATAAATCACTCTCTCATTGGTTCTGTTTTTATGACGTGATCCTTTGTTTTGTGATAGTTTAGGATACGATGGTGCCTTTACTGTCATTTTTTGGGCATCATCTGGTCTTACAAAATATACAAAAGAACAGTTTCCAACCCCATGAGAGCAAAGCAGGTTTCCTTTCTGGTGGAACTGTCCCTTTAAGTGGTAATTTTTGCAGGAACAGTTCAGGGTACGAAATGGATAAACATGAGCGCTGCTTGTTTGAAAGGGTTGGATGTTTCTAATGAGAGCCACTGACTCAATTAAGATTATTAATGCAAGATGTTTTAGTCCCTGCTTTATTTCAGCACTTATTTTGCACTGTTAAATTCTCTTTGCCTGTTTTTCTGAGGCTGTGGGGATCTCAGTGGGCAAGACTGCTGGGGGCCCTATAGCCCCCTGAGAGATCGCTTCTGAAACATCATACATCTTACATGTTAAAATTACATTGTTGCATTTGGCAGATAATACTTTCCACAGCTTACAGTGCATTCAGGCCACATGTTTCCTATGAATAATATAGAAACACATTCCAGAGGACGCAACCAGCTGACTGCACATTGTTCCCCTATTATGACTTCCAGCCACACAGAAAATGATCCTCACAAATGATTAAACTGAGATAAAGTGTTTGATTGTTATTATTAGACATTGTTGGATATTGCTGCGCTCATTGAGATGTATCAGACCACTGGATGGCACGATTGACCAATCATGATTAAGTATTCCACACAGCCATGTAGCAGATGAAGGAGAACGGGGCAGAACGTGGAGTACTGGGATAGGATGGGAAGTAGTAAGTGTGCGATGGGCAGCTGGTGAGGTGTGATTTGAAGGAATAGGTGTTTTTAAAGACTAACCTTTTTCTGTCCAAACGGACATGAACGCCAGCCATAAACAAAGCGACCTGCCATTAGAGCTGCTTCATAACAAACCCTGTAGAAAATGCCGTCACTGCAGCCAAAGACAGGGAATATCTTACAGGGCTGAAAGTGTTTTCTTTTTTATTTTTGGATGAATATGTCTATTGCTATAGAGGGATTTTGGCCTCCGCTTTCTATGGCAACTCCTACACAACTTTCACTGTCTCTCGTTCTAATTTATATCTTTCTTCTTTAGACAGATGGAGAGAGAAAGTTCTCAGCACCACATTCACTCCTGCCCAGGCGCATGCTGACTGAAAACTCAGATGTATTACACAGATCCTGCCAATGAAAGTATGACATTCTGGATTTGATAGAGACAGAGTACCAGAGTGGGAGAAAGAAAGTCCTGGAAGATGTTAGGAGTGAAGAAAAGTTGTAGTGACGGGTTTGTCATTCAAAACCTACTGGGGACAAAATTGAATGATTGTTCTTGTACCTATATGTTGTTGCAGGGTTAGCGTTCCCTTTTCTCATAGTCATACAATTGTAACTGACAACTGTGGTCCACTTCTGTGTCTTACACACAACTGGTGTAATCTCATGAGTAGTTGCTTTAAAACGCTCTCTGTTAGCGGCAGCTCTGTGCGTCATACAACAACAGTTCTTACCTAAATACGCTCAGGATATGATGGACAAGAAGGAAGTCTGGCCTACTGGAAGAAAGAGCCAGTTGTCAATAATCTGTAGGGGAGGGGCTCTGTGCAGAGTGGTGCACATGCTCAGTAGCTGAAGTGACCCACAAAAAGGTGTTGATGTCAGGTTTAACAGTTGTTTGAAGATATATATTGTTTTTTGTGACAGCTGCAGGTATTTGCTCATATTGAAGTAGATAAAAATTGGTCTTACTATTGTAACTGAAATCGCTGCTTGAAGGTGTTGCAGATGTGGCCGCAGAACGCTGTGACTTTTAGTAAGGAGACTTGCACTCAAATGTACATCTTATACCTCATAATGCATGCCAAACACTAAACACATTTCCACAGCAAAAAAACTCAAACGACACACAAATGGAACAGATGCAGAGTGTAAGGTCACAATTTTACACAGTGTTAATTTTATTTAGCTTCAGTGTATTCCTTTTCTGACAGACGACTAACCTTTTCTGCATATATTGTGTTTGTGACCAGAAAACAAATAAAAGCTGTCAACTTTAAGTTTGGAGTAAACAGAAACAATGACATTTGTGATTTGGAGCACAGAGGAGGGTTAGTTTAGTTTTCAGCAAGGTTGTGGGTCAAATCAAAGCTCGGCCCCATCAGCAAACTCCAGGTCAAACAGATCAGCGTGACGGTGACTGAAACGGCATCAGCAGCTTGTGAAACGCTCCTAAACTCAGTTCTCAGATCCAAATTAGCTTGAATTCCTATTTGCTGATTTGGTCATTCACGCGGCTGCCCTCAGGGTAACTTTTTTACACCTGTCTTCATGTATTTTCAGGGTCTGCTCATGGAAAAGCTTAATGCTACAGCCCGCGTGCATGAGCACGTATACATTAATTTAGACTCGCGAGGGCGGTTGAGGAGCTGCGCTTGACATTGACCTGCAGTTTGGAGAACGTGAGCTAGATCTGTGTGTATGTGTGGTCCTGTTCTGACTGACAGATGACACGTGTGCTGTTGTACTTCCTTTAACTTGGCTCTCATGGGATCTCATGGTCTCATGGGAAATTCTGGTATAGTGAATTAAAAATAAAATCCAAATAATATTTCACTCAAATGTGCAGCTCTCAAATCTTTCACACTTGTGTTCGGTATGAAAACGGTGCCTTTAAACTGCAGCTCTAACAGCATCTTATGATTCTTCAGTACATCTTGATGCTTAAAATCCCTTCACTTCAGTGTAGGGTAAAGAACTGACATGTCATTCACATTTTAAAGAAAAAACAATGCAGTACTCGGGTGGAACAGCATGGGGTGAGTAAATGATGACAAA
Source organism: Yasuhikotakia modesta (assembly GCA_036877545.1). Classification (NCBI taxonomy): domain Eukaryota; kingdom Metazoa; phylum Chordata; class Actinopteri; order Cypriniformes; family Botiidae; genus Yasuhikotakia; species Yasuhikotakia modesta. The sequence continues at coordinate 21,826 of JBAJNP010004039.1, forward strand.
ATATTCAATTTGGGGTGAGCTATTCCTTAAAACCTTTTAATTTGTTTCAATTCCCTGTAACAAACACACTCAACTGAATCCAGATGCCTGGACACATGTTAGTCCACTCTGCAATGTTTGTTTGTCCCTGGACCCGTCTCAGTTTGAGCTGCATGTAGGTTAGCGAGAACTACACAAAGGTTTAGATCCAGAATTCAGCATCTGGTTTTTCTGTAATAAGTAGAAGTTGCCCTTTGGAATTGGCTGGCTGGTCTTTAGCAGGTTCTGTTAAAAGGTTATGATTTGGCTAAAGGACACTGTCCTCAAAACAACACCTCAGGGATAGTTCACATGAAAATAATAATTCTGTCATTATTTACCCTTGTTTGTGCCGTTTTAAACCCATATGACTTTCTTTTTTCTGCAACACAAAGTAAATTAAATGTATAATGTTGCTAACCGCAGTTCTGACTTAACACAGAACGTCAACTCGCTGAGATACAAGTGAAGGTAAGTGAAAGCTCAGTTTATTTTCGAAAGTAGATTGTGTGGCAGTCGATAACCCACCAGTCAGTTGGGAACACAAGCAGTTAGGCTTGAGTCTGTACAGTAACTGAATATGTGTCCTGGAAGTCATGATAAGACTATGTACTGTATCTCCACCTGCCAGGTCCAATGACAGTAGTAGTAGTTAAGATACTGAAGAGTTCACTAAAGATGTATGGTGACAGAATTCTGTGTGCCGAAGGGGACCAATGACTGTGTGTTATTTACTGTTTATTTGATCAGATTTAAACATTTTTTAACTATGTAAGGAACAGGGGATAATCATCCCCTCTAGCAAATGATTAGAAGCAGAGTTAAAACTAGTGAGCTGAACACAAGAACTAAACTAAGGCTCTAAATGAACTGATCTGATCATAAATGTGACATCAACCTCATGTCATTTACAATTCATGAGAGAGCTTCAGTGAAGGAATCAGGAACAATAATGTGAAGGAATCCAGTGAATAATGACTGTCGTTTGGCTATAGAGGAATTGAACTATGGTTCTTCACCTTCACTGCATGAGAATGTGAGGCCAGGATCTGTGGGACACTGTTCAGGCTTCACCTCAGGCTATATGTGACCTCAGTGAAGATGGGAGTTAAGTGGTGTGGCCTGAGGGTTGACTGGTCTATTAGTTCTGCTACTAGTCAATGCATCTGTTCTCTGATTACTACTGATGGATCATATTAAATGGTGCTTGTTCCATTCATGGGAACAGGAGAAAATTCTCTTGTCCCAAATTACAATAGTTGTCATAATTTTGACTAGATGTAATTCCCTTCTCAAGAGTAATAGCTGTAACAGAACCTAAAATGTGAGAACTTGGTCCATCTCACAGAACCCCTGTTTCCTTTTGTTGAGTTTCAGTAAGGGGTAGTGTGTGTTCAGGGTTAGTGTAGAAGGACCGATGTATTATTTGTCCATGAAGAGATGTTTGAAAGTCAGTGTTTGTTTATGTAGAGTGTGTGTGTGTGTGTGTGTTAATGCATGTCTGGACATGTGAGTGTATGTGAATTTCTGTTCTTCTCACTGCGGCTGTTTGTTATGGCGGTCAGAATGAGAAAACTGTCTTAAACAGGCAGCTGGGAGGCGGAAGATAGAATTTGTGGTCGGGGTTGAATTAGTCCTGGCCAAACCTTACTCCTGTGTCTCCAGCAAATCCCTGGGCCTGGAATTTGACCCGCTCATTTACATGCATACTGAGAAAAGGCTTTATACGGGTCCAGTAACACACACACACACTGTGTCCAGGGGGAGTTTCATTGGGTCTGTTCTTTGGTCATGTGGATCCTCTGGCTTTGGGTTTTGGAGAAGGAAGTAAGTGGGATCAAGTATAAAGTACGTCGACTCCGTTTAGACCCAGTTGCATAATTGTGCAACACTCTGCCATGGTTGTGTATCCAAACATTCCACAGATGGATTCAGGTTAAAGGTTATGTTGTATTGAAGTGGACTGGTCATCGGTAGAAGGTTTTCTTGTACACTTGCTTGAACTTGCGCTGTAAACCTAGAAGACATTTCTTGCAGATCACTTCCAAGAATTGATGTTGCCCCAGAAAAGTGGCTTAACAGCACATTTATCTTCATTCCCCCTTAGCCTGTGTTTTGGATGTGGCTGTTATCAGTGTCTGCTGCCAGATTTTCTCAATGTCCTTGAATGCTGTTTTTCATTTTCATAGCATCATTAGACTTTTGGATTCATTGATTCTTGATTCAAGCCCTTTGGTTGGTTGAAGCCAATGGAAACAAATAAACAGTTTAATTAACTTTTAATGAAAAGACTCGAATACCTCGGCCTAATATCCGAAACATGATGGCAGCAGATTTCTATAATTTGAAAATTGGATTAAAAGAGTGCTGGGTTAGGAAAAGTAATCATCACTTATTGTGGTTTATTTTATACACTTCTGGGAGTTACAGGCTAATAATGGGTTGATTTGACTTTGTTGTGTGTGTATGTCAGAGAAACAGGCTACAGGCACATGTGATATTTTAGTGGCTTTGCATTCGCAAATGAATAAAAGAGGGGAATCAAATACTTATCAAATGTATGAATAAATATATTATGATATAAATATTATATATTGTAATATTTAATATGTTATATTAAAAAACTTATCAGGCCAATTTATTTATCAGGCATTATTTTAAGCTGATCTTTGTAGTTTATGTAAGTGTGTGTGCGTGTGTGTGACTGTGTGTGTTGCACGTGCATTTGGAAAACATGCGGTTAGCCTGCAAGGTCTGTTCCCAGAAGCAGAAGATAATTCCCCACTGACAGATGTTTCCAGATGTGTGGAATAGTCACTAATTGCAAAAGACTCCCACAGAGCTGTTTTTAACACCAACCACTTTCATACAGGTCCTAAACATTAAAACTCCTCACTGAAGATTTTGGTGTTCAGGCACACACTGGCACACGTGGAGTTGGACTCATTTCATTACTTACATGATGTTTCAAAGAGGAATCTAAAGACAAATGCACAGATGTGGGAGCTTTTATATTTTGTTGAATGATAAATGTATTTTGTTTAGTAAATGTTGTAAATGTTTAGATAATTTAGACTGGCTACAGACAAACAATTTTACCCAATATTTGTGTTCGCTATGTATTTCCATAGTACACCGTCAGTAGGACATGATAACATGATAGCATCTGTTGGAAGTTCAGTTATCCAGTCAGCAGGCTGTTCCGGACATGTTGAAATGACAACATTTTTGGTGACCAATTGTTTTAAGGAGAATCTGTGCAAGACTTAAGTTCATTCATTTTCCCCTCAAAACAACCTAACCTATCACCTATACTACCCCTATTATTCTTAAGTGCTGTGGCTCTTATCCAGAGGGTGCACAGGCTCTCCTGCAGGCTGGCATCCCCAGTAGGATGGGCCCTGCTGCCTGCCAGCACCATCTGCATCTGTCCGTGACCTACAGTAACAGCGCGCTGGGCCAAGAGATCTGCCTTTAATCACAGAGCAGAAGAACAGAACACACAGGAGTCCTGATCCAGTTTGGTGTTGTGCCATTGGGATGGACGTGTGAATGTATGTATGGACTGTCAAAGTGCTGGAAAGGCATTCATGCTAAAAGCCCATAGTGCTGGGCTTGCAATGGTTGGTGCTGGTCATTTATAGTCATACAACGCTGCAGTCGGAAGTAGGAAGAGTACTGAGGATAGGAAGAAGTTCCTAAAGAAGACTTATTTAGGAAGTTACATGCAGGCCACGTACAGATATGATCCAAAGTTTGTCCTCTGCATTTAACCCATCCAGTTAGTGCTGTTGTGAACACTGCAAACCGTGAACACACACCTGCAATTGTAGATTACAACTGGCCCTCAGTAATGACACATGACAGACAACAATAACACTCATTCAGTTCTAAAGGAAAAGGTGATTCATTTTTTTGTCAGTAAAATTTTGTCTGTAAAATTCCTGTTGAATCAGCTTTTATTTGACATAAAATTACTGATAGAATTGTTTTTTTATTTGAGGATGGCACTGTGTGTAACTTTTAAAACGGTGTGTACTGCGTGTATTTGGTTGCAGGCTACTGCACGTTGCTGCATTTTTAAGACTTTGATATTGTTAAGTCCAGGAAAATTAAATAAAACCATAAACAACTGTTGTGTTCCCCCCTCCTCTCTGCAGTTTCCACACCCACATTTTTCACGATTCTGCTGAGAAGTGACCCGTACAGGAATGGGAGTTTCATGACACTTTGAACACAATGTCTCAAACATGAATTAACATTCACTGAAATACATTTAACTCATTGCTACACTCTTGTTAGTACTTTAAGAAAAGAGCAGATTAGAACACCACATGTTGGTTAGCTGCTTTGACTGCTTTGGCTCTTTGGTAGAATGATGTACAGCATAAAGCTAGTCTGTTTACTGTTGCTAAAGATATTCCAAGTGTCACAGACACATGAAGTCCACATTAAATTACTCATTGTCCTGCACCAGCATACTGCTGTCCTCCACAAAATCTGTGATCCCAGAAAGCGGATGAACCATTCTGAGTACTGTAAACGTGTGGTGATGAGAAACATTTGAATAAAACTGTGGACTGCGAGCAGAAGTAGTTTCAATCCTGTTTGTTTTGGACTTGGTAGAAGATCATGTGTAGACCATCACTAAAAACACTTTCTTTTAGAGAGAGCAGTATTTTTGGTTGAACAAGTAATGTTTCCAGTTTGTTCTATGAGGGAAAGCCGTGAGGGTTTGTGTTGAGAGATTCTTCCAGATTTTCCAGAAGTTGAGCTTGAGTTAATGTAGTTCCTAATAGTTTGATAGTTACAGCATTCATGTTTCTTGATTTGTTTTGGCAGGATATGTTCTATGGGTGATGTTGATAACATGTTTATCTAACCTCTATTTATGTTAGACCTTTAGTCTGATAATGAGAAGAAAAACAGAAATAAATCCAGTGGTTTATACTAAGAGATCCAACAGCAGCAAACAGACTTAGTTAGTTTGACTAGTTTCTGACTCTTCCAGTAGTGAAGCAACAGACCCCGAGACCACGGTAACCTAATTCTTGTGACGCTTCAAACTGTTCAACAGTTTCCATAATCTTAGCATTCCATTTTTTAGCAGTAGAGAGAGTCACACTTAAAACTTTAAATAAACTTTAATAAAATGTGATATTTGTAGCAATACAAACGTATTTAACACTGATAAGGCTCGGTCTGAACACAACAACAGACTTTAAGTTTCTTTAAAATCTGCCTGCGGTTCTTAAACCAAATAAAAGACACAGTAATAACTACAGCAATTGTTTGGATTTTCTTTGATTTTTGAACAATAGTGATGAGAACTGTATTTATGTTTCAACATTTCTTTTCTGAGAAGCATGTGAGGTCACCTTAAGGACAAATGAGGGAAAGAGATGCCAGATCAATGAATGACATTCCTCTGTGTGTCCGATTGGGTCTGCAGTTTTGGTGTTGGCCATGAGCTTGTGAATATAATGTTCCTAGTGAGTTTTTTTTGGGTAGAAGGACCAGGAGTGTTCTGGCCTTTTCTGTCACAGATCTGCATTCGGGCGTGCAGTCTGCTAGTGATGTGCCAGTTTTGTTTCCAAGTTCAAATTGTTTTTGCCTTTACTGAAAAGGAGAATATTCTGTTTTTTGTTAAGAATATTATCTAACTCCCATTTGCTTTGACAGTTAGAATTTGTCTGAAGGCATCTGAGAAGCCAGGAAGCCCAGCCAGATTTGAGCTCCTCTAGCAGATAATGTTCATTGCGTTTCGGTCCATCTTTCTTACTCTCATTCTAGAAAAAGCAACGATTTGTCCTCTGATAACTGCTTTTGCTGTTTCCCCAGTGAGTCAGAAAGTGAGTCATTTGTTTCCAGGAAAACTGAAGATAGCTGTTAAATGACTGTCACGTATCAGTGAGGTATTAACGCTCATCAGAAGTGGTGGGACAGGACTGAAGTGAGTGTGTGCTCAGAGATTATGATTGTGCTGCCAGTAGCTGGGTGTGTTATTCTGTAAATTACTAGTGAAGACCTAATCTGTTCATGAACATGATTTATGGTGTCCTGTGAGTATTATCTTACCGTTTGACTTTATAGCATAAATGTCAATCCACAGTATGTCAATTGCTGGTGGATTATGGAGGAATGTAGATTTGTTTGAGCGGTAGTATGTGTGGGTAGGGAGCTGTATTTACACATTTTTAACGAGTTTCTTTTCTTTGAATTTTATTCATGTTCTTTATTTCTGGTGAAAATAACAGTTCGCACAAAATTTGCTTTAACTTAAAACCCGTGTGATCTAAAATTCCATCTGTCTCATACAAAGTTACTGTATGTCCTCATAAGATTAGAAATATTATGCCTGTAAATATTAGTGCCATGTATGTGACAGTGACAGTGACATGTATTTGTCAGTTACAGTTGCCCATAACCAAAATGTCAGCTCTGCATTTAACCCATCCATCGTGAGGAGTTCATACACACACACACCCCTAGAGCGGTGGGCAGGGGTTAGGTGCCTTGCTCAGGGGCACTTCAGTTGCTACCTGGAATCAAACCAGCAACCTGCTAATTACAAGCCCAGATCCTTAACCAGTAGACCACAATTGCCCATTTTGTAGTGAGACAGGAGGTGTGTGTGTGTGTGTGTGTTTGTTTGACTGTTTGAGTGTGTGGCTCTTAATGATATGTTTACCACTGTCCGTGGCTTTTATTACAATGGACATTTCCTTTGATTCGCTGTTTTTTCTGTTGTTCAGATGTGTTGGCAAGCAGCAGGCTACGCTTCAGGAAAGATGTCTCTCTTTTTTATTGCTGCACATTTTGTTGTGCTTATCAGTGAGAGACAATGTCATGTAGTTAGAATATTGACACTTCAGCACCATGGCTAAATGAACTGTAAAACTACTGTGACAACCTGTCTGATGTTTTCAAATGCTTACAAATCACCTTTTCGTAATGGAAACGGCACTCTCTTATGCATTGACCCTTCTTCAAAACAGTAAAAGTAATATTTTAGACTAAGGGCACCAACATGTTACATAATGATTTGTTTTTATTGCAGTAAATATTCTTTAGTCAGGTATGAAACTAAAGCCTCAGCCATAGGCCACAACAGCAGCTTTCCTAGGGTGAGTGCAACATTACAGCAGCCTCAGTGTGGAGCCATTAGAGCAAGAGAATTATTTATCAGTGATAATTGATATGTCACAGGGAGTGGAGGGCTGGTTCTGCTTGGCTACAGAATCATACTGGATCTGTTATTTGTTTTTCCATCTGTTTGGAATAAAAGAGGGAGGATCGGCTGTGATGTCAGAGATGGAGAAACTGTAGGGGTTACATGTGACCTCTCGTGTTTTCACTGTTGAACTGCTAGTGAAGCTGCTCAATAAGGGGAAAGTTTATCAACAAGCGGTCTGGCTAATATGACGTCTTGCACACAGAGCAGAGCACCAGTGTTTTGTAAGGGCATGTGACATTAGAATCAATTTTAGAAAGCTACAGCCTTACTGTGGCTCAACTGGCAGAGCATTGGTCGTTCACAAAATCAGCTGATAAGTCATCTTCCCTTATCAGCTTGATAAAACACACGTGATGCAGCTGAGAACAGGTGTCTGTTACGACGGATTGTTTGAGGTGAGTAAATAAGACACAGGGTTTTGTGCAGAAACACACACAAGTGCTGCGACTCAAACTGTCATCAGTTGGCCAGTACAGACATCTTGCATGTACATGTTGATACAGTGTCAAAATTCTGACTGGATGTCTTCTGTTTTCTTTCAGAAGCCACATGCAAACAATGAGAGGATGGAACTTTAAAACATACTGTCATCTTTACAAATGTAAGGACCTTTGGCACACACAGAATGTTCTGGATGCCGTTACTGAGAAATGTACACTCAGTCCAGAATCTGTTTTATAAAGAATAAATTTATCACAGAATGTGCTCCAATCTCACTGCAGGATCCAGGCCTGCAAAATCTGGCCAACCATGAACCCAAAGGAGAGAACGCAGCATCTAATGTTATCAGCGTCTCAGAGAACACGCGCTGTTAAAAGCAAGCCTGCTGCTCCTTGACATTTACAGCACTGATCCTGCACCGCTCCACCCTGGGCCAGGTCTGACTAACCTGAAGTCTTTCTAACTCTGAGTCAGGCTCATCTGATCCTGGATCAGATGGGCTGGTGGTCTGGAGAGCAGATGAACCTGTGAACATGAGCTCATGGTAGGAGAGTTGTACTGTGTGTTCCAGGCAGGGGACAGTCAGATCCAGAGGTGCCAACGCACTCATTTAAACCAGATTTTATTCTGTAAGAAGCAAATTATTCCTGTAATGAGATGTGATAATGCATGGGCGTATTATAATGGTTTATGGATCACTTAAGTTTTTAAGTTTTTAATCTTGTTGACAGGTGGTTAAACAAATTTCAGCAGTAACCACACACTTGGTTTCCGGAATATTTTTTTCCTTTCATTTTCTCGTTAGGAATTTCTAAATATTTTTCCTCAGTAAAGAGTTCTAAGCCATGATCCGAGCCAATCAGAGATGAATCACGACATTACAAACTTTGTTTTGAAGTGTAAACACAATTTAAAATGGCAGAAAAAGACAAAGAAGACTGTGTCTTGAGTCTTTCATGAACAGTGAACTAAAGAGCACAACAATCAGAATTTTTAAAATATCATTTTATATATATATATATATATATTTATCACAAAACATCCGTATGTGGAGATTACAGTTACATCACTCGCAAAGCTTCTGTGATTGGGACGTCACACTTAAGCTCTTTAGTGCTGTTCCTGTTTCCTTGGTAACAGCAACTTTTCTGATTGGTGGATCGAGGAGGAATGCTGTTAAGGATTATGGGTATGTTTGAAAACTTCTACAGAAGCATTTACCAGCAGTTAACCTCAAAGCCAATGAAAGATCCACATTGGATCCATTTACTTGTGCAACTGGCTGATAACATGATACAGACATTTAAGTATATTTTTGGTCTATTTTTTAGTGCTGGCAGTATGTGTAAATATAAATGGGGTAGCAGTGATATGGCACAATGACAAATTAAAGAGACAAAATGTTTTGTTAAAAACAAATGTTTTCAAGTGTTTAGCTAAACTGCATGATGTAACCTTTGTTATTGTTCTGCCATCTGGTGCACTGTAACGCACTAACACTGTAACGCACTAACACTGTAACGCACTAACACTGTAACGCACTAACACTGTAACGCACTAACACTGTAACGCACTAACACTGTAACGCACTAACACTGTAACGCACTAACACTGTAACGCACTAACTAACACTGGATGTGAAATGTGGTAAAGTGGTTTTGGTGGAGATGAGGCGACATGTTTGATCTGATTAATTGTTTCAAACCTTACTGTCCTTGAATCAACAGGACTCCAGAAAGACTGAGGAGGTCAGCATGACTTGATCTTTTCAGCAGAGCTTATTTGAAATGAAAATTTTAAACCCAAAAGAACTCCAGACAGATCTTAGACGGCATTAGCGCATCAGGATGGAGACGAGTTCTTTCATCTCTGCAGCTGCTGTCATCTCACTGGTTACGGTCACATCGCCATGGCAATGCTGAGAAAACAAATGGCTAGTTGTGATGTCATAGTTGGATGGCTGTATTTGCACCCACAGAGAGAGAGAGAGAGAGAGAGAGAGAGAGAGAGAGAGAGAAGTGGAAGATGAGGACTGTGGGAGTCAGGAGGGCTGTGCAGTAATTCTAGAGTAGGATGCTACTGTATCCCATTGTTTCTCTGTGCTACCTGGAGTCAATGAGCTTTAAAAGGTTACAGTTAGCATGACAAAAGAAATCCAGCTGGAACAAGCTCTTCTTTTAACGGTGATTTCACAGTGGAGCATGAGAAGCTGCAGTGGGAAACTAGAGAGAACACAGTGTGTGGACTTCATTCAACTCCCTCAAAAGACACATTTTTTGTTTGTTACTGAAGTTATATATATAAAACACAGAAATAGATAGTCACAATGAAGTCATAACGCCAGCACCACAACACAAACAAGCATTTTCAGTAAGATTTATAGCAGGAAACCAGGGAAACCTAACCACAAGATCAAACAACACACGCCAACGTTTATTCACACTCTAAAAGTAGCATGCAAGTGTCACTGTTTGTGCTCTCTGTGTTTCTCTGCATTGCAGGTAGAAAAATGGAACCAAGTTGTTCTCCTTCACGTGGACCAGCATGGAAGACACTGTAGCTCAGCATCATCAAACACACAATTTACCAGCAGGCTTGTCTTCTTATTTACCAGCAGGTTTGTGCCAGTCAGCTGGATTAAACACATTAAACTGTCATGCTAAGAACTCTGCTCATTATCCCAGGGAGATCATTTTGTCCAAGGTGGTGCTTGCGAGGCTGTCAAAGAGCTCAGCTCATGTTTAGGATTTACTTGTCTGGAGACTGTAGGGCTGAGCTATTGTCAGCTGCATGTGGAGACAAGCAGCGGTTTGGAACTGCTTGCACATCTGCATGTGCCTCTGGTTGTTTTTAATAGTGGTGGTGTAAGGAAAGACACCCTCTCTCTCTCTCTATGAACCTTCTTTCCCTCTCAAATCCCACATCAGTCCATCTGCTTTCTGTTTGGCTGTGTCTGGTCCGTAGCTGCTTTTTCAAACTCTTTCTGCTGGTTGCATTGGGATCCAGATGGCTACACACACACACACACTCTTAGCTAGTGTTCATGGGTCATCTCTGATGAGGAAGCCCTACCCTGTACAGTGATCCTTGAAGATTAGTGTCTATTGGTGAAGCATTAGACAAATATTCTCCACTACCATCTCCAAAAAAGATGTGAAGACAGCCAGCCCAGATTCAGCCATGGATGGGCAGCAGGGGCTTATCTGGAGACCAGCTCTACCTTCTCCATGCCAGTCTTGGTTTAAAGCCGAGTCCTTGCTTTGGTTCTGTGGGGAACTACAGAGAATTTGTAAATATATGAGTCAAATTCTGGCAGGACACTCAAACACCCCCTGCATCAGACATTGAAATACAACAGCATAGCAAAAGAAAGAAACATTACAGAAATGAAACTTAACAGGGTGCCCTCACATGACCTGGTGAACGGGTGTGTTGGAATGATTTTTCATCTTCATGTATGATGTAGGATGCTGGGGTTAGAATTGGGTTGTAGGTTGTAGAAGACACATGATTAAGAGTTAAAGTGACAGTTCATGTAAAAATGAAGATTTGCTGTTACTTTACTCACCCTCAGATTTTTAGCTAAAAGGTTTGCTGATGTCACCATTCAGATCCAGATCTTCATTTGTTTTTACCAGCAAATTTCTAGTTGAACATGCAGCCATTAAAACCTTTTCAGTGTTGTAATTAATGTTGATATCGTCTCACAGTGGAAGTGAATTCAGGTTGATCCAGTGGAGTTTGAGCTGTTTCTGTCGTTTCTGTTTTTAGGTGCATGATTGTGAATATTGAGTTCATGAAACGCCTGAGGCTCTTGTGTTTACTGTCACTACAAAAGTCCAGTAATATTTTTTTCTCAGTATTCATAGTATCCATTTATACTGTTTCATGTACCTTGAATTCACTGTAAGTCGCTTTGAATAAAAGCGTCTGCCAAATGACTAAATGCAAATGTACATTGGGGCATGTTAAAAACACAGCTAGAGTGCTGTAGTGCCAGAGAAATCACTCAACACATACAGGTGGATGCGTCCCATTATTCACTCGTGTGTCAAACACTAGTGGCTCACAGTGATGTTTGTGCTGATGAATGACTCCCAGAGAGTTAAGAGAGCAGGTCATTCTGTCTAATGACTGACCGAGGACACAAATCTTATTTCCTGAAGTCTGAAGGTGCGTTTGGTGGAAACAAACCTGTGTCTATCTAACATCAATATTTCATTTTTGTTTAAAGGCAGGTTTCAGTTCAAAGCATGACGCATCAGTGGACTTTTACTGTTTTGGAGGTTTAAAAACTGCTTGGAGGCTGTGGAAAGGCAAATCCTTTTCCCTGCATGTATTTCCTCTGCTTCAGTGTACCACAGCTGAAGAAACTAGAACCAACTTCTGCAGCACAAAGGGCAGAACAGTCTTTGCCTCTCGCAGCAACAACTTTTTGACCTTCACTGAAAGGCTTCCCTCAGTGTTGGGTTTTACATTCAGAAACTCCTTTAGTGTTGAGAAAAGTCCATTGTGGTGGAGATCAAGATTGTGGAGGAGAGCTTTAAAGGGGCAGCATCTGATATTTGGGGAGGTTAAGCTGAGTTTGATGACATCTTTATAGCTAGCGTGATTAGCATGTCCTCTATCTTAGCCTGCAGTTTCTCACACATCTCTCTTCAGTGCTCAATTCAGGTCAGCTCTGCTGTGCTGAATGGAGACGGGCAACAAAAGGTGACATCACTCCAGTAGGATCTGATTGCTAAACCCCCATTACACGCATGCACCCCTCTCAGGGCCCCCGGAACAATGACATCATAGCCTCCCCCTTTCCTCAGTCTTCCTGAGATGCTGGGTTGCCCCGAACAACTCGTCTGGATTTTGTTGTGATATTTGTGTGCATTTTTCAAAGACAAAGGTGACCGTTAAAGCTCATAGCGATGAACGTAAATAGATCTGAATCGTAGTGCAAATCACACCAGCATAGAGTGTATTTGATCTGAATGATATCCAAAATAAGATTCTGCTACACTGGTGTCCTCATCAAGCTATTTAACTTGAAAATAAAAAAGAATAAATCTGCCTGAAACCTGAAAGAAAATTTTGGTCTGAAGGCTGGTCATCTCAGCGATCCACGCCTAAGAGATGCTTAACCATTTCATAACTTGTTAAAAAAAGCTGATAAATGTTGTCACGCTACAAACAGAATTAGATAACCGAATGCCATACTCAAACCCCCTCTTCATCTGCATATAGCCGTCTCCCCATGATTCTCTTCACTAATTCCATGCCTGTACTCTCCTCCCACAATGCATTGTGCTGCTGTGATGTCAGTGTCGACCGGCTGTCCCTCAGAACTTCATCAAAGAGAGAGGGATGAATGGAACAGGCTTGGGAGGTGTGGAGTGGAATATAAATTCGATGAGGAAACAGGATAGGGAGAGCACAGTTTTCCGCGCCTCAAACCTCCAGGGTTTTAAACGTACTAAACAAATTTGTTTATTAGATTTTTCCACCCCTTTTTTTCCCAACAAATCCATATTCTTTCTTTTTTCTTTTTAGCACTTTCTTCAGAGCTGTGGCCTTCCCCCTCGCAGTGAAAAACTCTTTGTAATTAGTGCTCGGTGGAATTCATTACAGAAATGAGGATGAGAGGAACGAGAGAAAAGATTTGGGGGTTGGGTTCTTTCAGGGCCTAGTGTTCTCACTAATTAAACTCTCCATTCATGACATGAATTAGCAGTCCACATCATATTTGCCCGAATCTCTTTCTAAAGTTTCTAACTTTTTTGATTACACTTACACTCTTCCATATTTTTAATTATTTGCACTCTTCCATATATATTTCATATGCCTCTCTCTGTCTCTCTTATTTTGTTTGAGTTGTGTTGAGGCCTCTTGCCCTGTATATATTAATTTTCCCATGAAGTACCTTAAGCGTCACTTTGGCTCAGGTCTAGTGAGTGATGTCAAACATTTGGAAAATCCAGGATTATCTGCTTAAACTCAAAGTCATCTCTGGGTACACACACACTCGTCTCTCGCATACACACACACACTCGTCTCTCGCATACACACACACACTCGTCTCTCGCATACACACACACACAC
>JBAJNP010004040.1:0-31284 GCA_036877545.1 Yasuhikotakia modesta
ACTCAAAGTTGGCGACAGGTATAAATGCCGTGCTCGCTCAAGCCCTAGTCAATCGTCTCCATCTCTCCTTGGGTATCCATCTCAGTGTTCGTCTCCACAAGAAGGGAGCATTGAAGAACCAGGGGTCGCTCACGCAGTTATGAACCCCTGCCAGCTTTTTGCATGTTTGGTGATGTCTGTGTGCTGTCACATACTGTCGACAACAGCATGGTACAGTTGTTTTTACAGTACAGTCAAAAGTATATACATTTGATTATCAATTGTTTCACTACGGAAAACTTATGCTAACGTTGTACTTTGTTGCGCTTTTTTCTTTTGTCTCATAGGTCGGTGAATAACTTTCTGATGACAGGACCAAAGGTAATTTAAGTATTACTTGTACTGGCACATGCCACTTGTCGTATGACGTCATATTCTTTTACTTCTTTTAATGTTTAGCTTTGCTTGCAGCGTCTAATATTTTTGTATCGTCAACAGGCTTACCTCACATACACAAGCAGTGTGCAGGCAGGCGCACAGAGCGGCATTGACGAGTGCAAACATCAGTTTGCCTGGGACAGGTGGAACTGCCCGGAAAGCGCGCTGCAGTTATCGACACATAACGGTCTGCGGAGTGGTAAGTGATACGACTCGTTCACTTTAAAATGTGATATATCGTTGTTAGGTTTACGTTTTATAAGTAGTTTTATTTTAGTTTACCATCTGTTCCAGTTTTAAAATATTTACTTTGTTTTGACGCAGAAAAACTTTTTTGTATCGTTTTAGCCACCAGAGAGACCGCTTTTGTGCATGCCATAAGTTCTGCTGGGGTTATGTACAGTTTAACCAAGAACTGTAGCATGGGTGACATCGAGAACTGTGGCTGCGACGACTCTAAGATAGGAAAAATGGGTAAGACATTTTTGTAAACAGTAATAAAAAGTTTGATGTGCTCAGACCACCAGTGCTTAAATGTTATTATATATTTTTAAGGTGGTCGTGGCTGGGTTTGGGGGGGCTGCAGTGACAACGTTGACTTTGGGGAAAGAATCGCCAAACAGTTTGTGGACGCGCTGGAAAATGGTCACGACTCTCGCGCTGCAGTTAATCTGCACAACAACGAGGCTGGTCGACTGGTGAGTATCATTCATATTATTATTTTACAATTTAATCTGCCCTAGTCGAAAAGCTGTTTTCAAGTCTGCATATGACTTATATAGATGTTTTTTATGTTTATTTAGGCAGTCAAAGAAACACTGAAGAGAACCTGTAAGTGCCATGGTGCGTCCGGAAGCTGCAGCATTCAGACATGTTGGATGCAGCTGGCTGACTTCAGGGATATCGGTACCTATTTGAAAATCAAGCATGATCAAGCAAAGAAGCTCGAGATGGACAAAATACGCATGAGGGCAGGAAACAGTGCCGACAATCGTGGCGCTATAGCGAACACCTTCAGCGCTGTTGCGCGCACTGAACTCATTTTTATGGAAGAGTCGCCAGATTATTGCATTAAAAATATCAGCCTGGGACTGCATGGAACAGAAGGCAGGGAATGTCTACAAAGCGGGAAAAATCTTTCCCAGTGGGAAAAGAGAAGCTGCAGGAGACTGTGCCACGAATGTGGTCTGAGAGTAGAGGAGAGAAAGATTGAGACAGTGAGTAGCTGCAACTGCAAATTTCACTGGTGTTGCACGGTCAAATGCGACACATGCACTCAGACTGTGACCAAGTACTTTTGCGCAAAAAGGAATAAAAGTCGTCGTCCTCACAATAATTCACGCAGAAGACATCATACGCGTAATAGATGACGTACTCATGTTTACTAATATATTTGATTGTATATTTCTAATGTAAATATATTTTATATGACATTTTAAGATGGTGTTTTATTTCACCTATTTTATTTGCTATCAGGTAAATTACATTTCGACTTTCTCGTTCCAACTGTCAGTTGGATTGATCATATACTTTTAAGTTCACATAAACTGTGTTGGTTTTCTGCACTTTTCCGTTCCTTACACGAGATCGCAGTTGTTTAAATATGTCTAAATAATATTTTGAATATTTTCACCAATACAGTTCTTTACTGCAAAGTTCACTTAACAGTGTTTACAATTTCACAAGGGGTTTGAAGTGTTTTGTTTTTATGGAACGTATTTAAAGCAATTATTTTTTGTAACTATCCACTGTGTTTATACTTTCAATTTACATATTTTTCTGAGGAAAGAACATTAAATATTTAACATTTAACTTCGATCTGCCTATGGTCAATTTCTTTGCACAGTTTGACAACTAAACATCTTCAAATATTTATCGGTGAATAAATGTTGTAAAACATCACATCACACCTAAACTATGCATCAGTCCCATCAGACTCGCTACACTGTCTGCAGAGAGAGAATAAACTGTTGTGTATTGATATCCTTTGATGTTCATTAGAGGCGTTTCCTTAACTTGGCTAGTGGCTGTTGACCAATAGCCAGACGGGAATCCTGTAACAAAAGGTATTCTGCCTTCTAGCTCCAGATGGGACGGGTATAAAATCCATGAGGGAACATCACTTTTTCAGAATCACTACATTGGCAACTTTATCAGAGTGAATCTAAAAGGGTTTATTACAATGGCTTACCTTTTCCTTTGGGTGTTTTTATTTATGTGCGACAAGGTTCCCTCTGGGCACACATGGTAAGGACTTATTAGTGAATTACTATCTGTTACATAATTAGGTCTTGATAACGTAAAATAGCTCATTTGTTTCCCCATTTTCGTTCCACAGGGCAATAAACAATCTGCTGATGACTGGACCCAAGGTAAACATGTACATTCACCTTACATTTATGTAACAAAATGTTTATTCAAAATGTTTCGTTGACCGACATGTCAGTATATTGCATCAATGTACTAAATAGCATTTTTTCTTATTAGGCTTATCTTACCTATGCAAGCAGTGTGCAGGTCGGTGCCCAAAGCGGCATACACGAGTGTAAACATCAGTTTGCTTGGGACAGGTGGAACTGCCCGGACAGTGCACTGCAACTTTCAACTCATAAAGGATTTAAAAGTGGTAAGATATTCTCGTAATTTTCAGAAATGTATCTCTATATAAAGTGCTTTAAATCTGAAAAATGAAACCGAGAATGACGCTAATTTAAACCGTGTACTTCTCCAGCAACTAGAGAGACGTCCTTTCTCCACGCAATAAGCGCAGCCGGGGTTATGTACACTTTAACCAGAAACTGCAGTCTCGGAGACCTCTCCGACTGTGGATGTGACAGTTCAAGGAACGGCAAAATCGGTAAGAATATATCGTGCATGACTTAATTTTACACCAGCTGATACAAAGTGAACGTCAATTGCACGAAGCATCCAGTTGAACGTGTTATGGCCCGATTTTCTAATTGGTTGAACGCTTGTAATTTCAGGGGGTCGTGGGTGGCTTTGGGGGGGATGTAGCGACAACGTGGATTTCGGAGAAAGAATTTCCAAACAGTATGTGGATGCGCTGGAGACTGGACAAGACTCCCGAGCTGCAGTAAATCTTCACAACAATGAAGCTGGCCGATTGGTAAGTCAAACCAAAAACAATAACGACTACCAGTAGATTTCAGTAATACTATATGACAATGGTTGCGTTTATTATATCTTTAGATTAACAATTATTTCTATTATAGGCTGTAAAGGCGACCATGAAAAGAGTCTGCAGGTGCCACGGCATGTCAGAAAGTTGCACAATGCAAACATGTTGGATGCAGCTATCTGATTTCCGTGAGGTTGGCAATTACTTGAAAGTGAAGCACGACCAAGCTCAGAAACTCGAACTTGACAAGAGACGAATGCGCGCGGGCAACAGCGCCGACAACCGGGTGGCCATGGCGGACGCTTTCAGCACCATCGCCCGGACGGAGCTCATATACCTGGAGGACTCGCCGGATTATTGTGCCAAGAATCTGAGCCTTGGGCTTCTTGGCACAGAGGGTCGAGAATGTGTGCAACACGGAGAAAGTCTCACTCAGTGGGAAAAGCGCAGCTGCCGGAGACTATGCCACGAGTGCGGCTTGCGTGTGGAGGAGAGGCGCACGGAGGTGGTCAGCAGTTGTAATTGTAAGTTTCACTGGTGCTGCACAGTAAAATGCGAGAACTGCTCTCAGGTCACTGTCAAACACGTTTGCGCCCGGAGACCAGCCAGCCACGGACACCACAGACGCAGACCTCGAGGACCAAAATAAATAGCAACACTTTTAAATAGGGAGAACGCCCCACTTGCACTTTTTATAATATTTGTGATTTCTGTACAGATTCAATTATATATTAAAGTATTATTAAAAAATTAAAAACAAATGCTTTGTGGTCTTTAATTCTACTTGCATGCTATGAACTTACAAGCCCAATTGTTATAAAGTTACATAAAGTGGGAAGCTTCGTACACTTCGTACACTGTTTTCACGAATTGAAATGTATAGACATTCTATAGGAATCAAATGCATAGATAAACATACCGACATAGTTTACATAGTTTACTCAATTAAAGCGTTCACGCTAATTCTGTCACCTATCTATTTATTTATCTTTCGTTCGTTGTTCTGATGTCCTAAATATTCCAGACGCGCCTTTCTGAGACACCCGCTTAAAAGCAATAATGGGGCTCAGTTAGTAACACGGCGAAGGGCGTTTATTTAATGAATACTCTTGAAGGGATTAGCTTAATGTCACATTTGGCTCATCGCTCTGGGCGCCTCGTTTGCCTGAACTCTGGCGCACTTTGATATGCGGACAGTGCGCTGTCCTGGGTAACAAAAGTGCAGGAAACCTGGCGAGGCTGGAAGGTGTTTGGCATGTTAATCCGCGACTCCGCTGTGTTGGTGTACATCACACCCGCGGAAGTCACTGCAATGCATGCAAATAAATCAAAGGCAAGGGGCCAAACTCAATTATTAGAAACGTTACGGGGTTGAGAACACATGTAAATGCTTTAAAACCTGTCTGGTCCTGCGAACCACGATGACGTTATAACGAAATGTGAACATTGGATGTTATTCGCTTTTGTATAAGTTGAACCATTAGTTAAGTCTTTTTTAATGCGCAGTCAGTTTGCTCAGTGGGACACGCCATAAATCTGCCAAAATGTCTGGCCTGAGGAATGATGGGATATTGGCTCCAGTGGGGGTCTTTGCTCAGAAGGAGTGAGGGGGGACTCTTAAAGGACTGCAGTACACCAAATAGGTAACTTTATTTAGTTTTTTTGTGCCACATTAATGCTAATATAGAAAAGGCATGTGACTTTCAGACATAAATTTAAAAAACAGTAAAGCATTATTCTTAAAATAACAATTAATTAACAGCCTTTAAACTTTCACAAACATTTGTTCACTAGCTCACAACACTGATTGTCCATGAATATTATAGCTAGCATCACTCATTCCCTCCGCTTGAGTTTAAAAAGATAATATCAAGACATTTGACTCAAGTAACTCCAATCAACAGAAGGTGGTTTTGTTAAATACTTCCTCAGAACGCTCATTTGCCTTTCAGGATGCAATGTTGTTTTCCCAGGCCACCCCGCTGAGCTCTGATGAATAAGAGACAAAGTGACCATCCCCTCAAATACAGTACCATGTTGTTGTCATCTCGGCCATGACCCCCAATCCCATCCCCTCCGTGTCTCTTATTCTACTAACCTTTCATATGGATAGAATCAGGTTGTAATCTCAGTGCAGCCCTTTGGTTTACCTACATCAAAACCCCAGCACTAACAGTGATCCCTGTCTGTTCCACTCCACAAAAGACCTATTTCCTTTCAGCTTAAAGATTCAACTTGCGCATAACAAAGACCTCTTCATCTGAAGATCTGCCCTGACACTCTCTCCAACAAGCTTGGAATTAACTCCCTGCCTGATTATTGAGAAAGCTTTATAAAGATGACTGTAGCTGTAAAATTAGATGTTTTGATAATTTTATTATGTCTCCTGAGAAAACACAACTCTTGTGAATCCTAAATATCTCCCACTTTTAACATATGTATTGGCATCTATGATGTGTTAAAATAATATTAAAGCACTTTAAACTTTTCTAAATCCTAATAACTGAAACAAGCACCCGTTTATGTCCAAAACAACTTTGCAGAAATAGTTTTTTGGCTACTATCACATACACCAGAAACTGTTGACCATGAATGGTGGTTAAAAAAAGTGTGGGGTCATTAAAATAGCTCTAACACTTTAAACCACCAAAACAACAAAAGTTCCTTCTGCTTTTTTATGGGCTAAAATGCAAGGCGGTAGCTTTCTGCAAAGCCCCCCGGGGAAGCAACTACTTTACTATAGCGGTCCTGCCGGCCTGCGGTTGACTGATGAGTGCCCTCACCTCTCTCACCTTGGTGTTAGATTGCATGCTGTTCTGTTCTCAAAAGGGATGTTTCCTTTTTCTGTGTTTGGAAAACACAATGCATAACAGGTGAATGAGCACCAGGGATGAAATGCATTCATCTCCCTTTTCTTGTTTCATATTGGCATGTTGTGGATTGTAATTGTAAACTCTATATACATTTACTCCACATATTATAATCATGCTAAGAACCTGTGAGAACACACTTGATTTAGGGACAAATTATGTGTACTTATGTGTACTATGTAATCCTTGTCATGCTTACAATTTATAGGGCCTCACAAGTTAGGAGCAGATATACAATAAACCATGTTCTGTTAGTTTGTATAAGCTGTGACTTTCATGATAAGGCAGTTCCTCTAACAAAGTTACAGGAAACAGAAAGAGTCTTTCTGCGTAGTCAAAAGCAGAGACAAGCCATCATATGTTCATTAGTCCCTCAAGTCATAGTTCAACAGCATTCTGGCTTTATACCTATATTATAGGATAACCAATATTATTGCAAACAACACAATGAGCTCTGAAAGTTTACCATCCAAGTCAGAGGTAATGGACTGGAACTCTACAAGTTTGGCTGACTACTTCAAAAGAGTAAGTATTTAATAAAAAAATGGAAAGTTTATGATTTGACCATCATGTTCTGTTAATATAGTCTTACCAACAGTGATAATAGAACAAATAAAAAAATCATTAAATGGTTAAACTTGTCACACTTTTAAAACCTACTAGGCAGGTATTATTGAAGCGTAGACTTTATTGGTTAAATATCCTGTCAAGTAAACTGTTTTTGTATTTGATAGCACTGGTTTCCCACCGTTGCTCTTTTGTGGCAGTGCTAACTAAGTTAATGTGGGTGAAAAGTTAAAACTAAATTTACAACTAAGTCACCCACTACTTGTGGGTGATTGGAACTGACCAAAACATGTTCAGTAAAAAAGCAGTGGGATTTACACAACTCTTGAACAGTTTGTACATATCAAATAGTAGACTAAATCTGATCTGTTTTCCTTTGCAAGGTTATTTTACATAAACAGTTACTTTGTCCATAAAGAGTGGTGAACTATTACTAAGTTCAAGTATAAAGTGTGACCACACTTTTTTTTGCGTTCACACTTGTTTCATCAGATGGGACTGGTGGGGTGTGACAGAGTAGTGAAGAAGAGTAATATGAGTGGTGCAAAATTCTTGGTGAGTCCTAATGTCTATTTCTGACACAGGGATTAACATTACAGGCTACTAAGTAAAATACAGAACCCATTACTCTAACTTGTATCTTGTTTTAGAACATGGCTGATCTCAGGAAGTTTCCCACAGCACATATACCGTAAGTTTTTAGTTAAAAGAAAACAGAGAGATTGCAAACAAATAAAATTATACAAACTGATAAAAAATAAATGTCAAAAATTAAATGTCTCAAATTCTCCTGCCTGTCTAAAATAGGCCTACATTCAGTAGTTGTGAGTCACATAAAATATTCATCATTGATGAGTATTTTATGAGACTCATTATTGAACATTTATCAATAACAGGCCAATAAATACACCTATATCTATAATAATGGTAGAATAAATAACAGCACAACAACAGCTTTTCTAACTCTTAGTTGGGTTTAGTTGTTCTTTTTCATTAATTGGCCTTTATTTCTATATTTTTGTAAGATACATTACAAAGATATGCAAAGATATTAACCAGAATAACAAACAAGGGAGGGATCTGTTTACTCGGTAAGCATTTTGTGTTGTATGACAGTCTACCTAATAACTAAATTTCTTTAATATACAAAACTGAGCCGTATATGGGATTCTTAAGTTTCTCATCATTTTGAAACCTTGTGTGCCAGATCACAACACCACCAGCCTCCAAAACAAGGTAACTCTAGTGCAGCTACATAAGTAAGTGCATGTATACTAGTATTGAAACACAGTCTAAAACACTGTATTGTCTTTGAAAACATTGAGAGGATAATCTTGGAGGATGGGATTCTGACGAATTTGTAAGTGTCTTTAAATTTCCCTGATGTCCTTAATAAAAAAAAAAACATCACAGAACTTTTAGCTTAATGTTGCGCACAGGACCAAGAAGAAAGCGACATGGACTCCGAGAGACCAAATGTTAACGACAACGACGACAATTACATTTGCGCGGCCCCGTGTGATTTACAGGAAGACAATGATGACGAATATGAACTGCCTCCTATTGAACAACCTACGAGTCACTTTCGTGCCGCCCAGCCGCTGGGCGATGGTGATTATTTGGGTAATACAAAACATCACTGCTTACACCAATCGCTATATAATGCACACAAGCACAATACCTATAAGCGTATCGTTTGGTTTCTGTCTGTGTGTAGATAGCGGGCCTCGTGTTTCGTTTAATCGTACCACGAGGTCCACCCAAAACAAAACGGCATCCCATCCCAGAGGCCTCATGAACGTATGTAACAAATGTTATTTTAAACTTTGAATGCATCGTGTAACTTGAAGGTGGTTAATGTGACTCTTTGTGCACATCTACATACCTAAGCCTCCACCACGACCAGATCCGTCTCCAAACCGGCCTTTTGTTCCCTTTAGTCAGTGTAAGTGCGTTTAACTGATCATCTCTATACTCATTCTGACAGTATAATATAAGTATATAATGACAGTATAATCTAAGTAGTAGTGACAGTATAATAAAAGTATATAATGACAGTATAATCTAAGTAGTAGTGACAGTATAATATAAGTATATAATGACAGTATATTAACCATAATATCCACAGCCAAGCCTGGCCCGGCGGTGCCGACAGTAGATCGCAGTAAGAAACCTGGCTCATCTTTTACGTCTAAGACTGACTTAAGCAAATCAGGTACGACTATTTAAACCGCTTAAACAATTTATTTATTAAACGTTTAATTTAAACATTGTCCTTTTTATCTTTGCAGCACGAAGCGATAGTTACAGCTTACCAACAACGGCGGCGTTGCCCATACCGGGGTACAAGTGTATCAACTTACCTCTGCCAGCAATACATAACTTAATATTACATCTATCATGTAATATTTAAACTAGATTTAACTTACAAAACAGGGTAGATGACTTGCCTCCTCCACCTGTACTATCCACTATGATGATGGATCAGGTAAGGACAAACGATAAGCAATATTTCACAAAACTTGCTAAAACTCAAAACTACTCTTAGACTATACAACCACAAGATGGCACTGTTGTTACATTGGTCATGTTGTTTGTTTGATAACAACAAAAGGACCTAAATGATAAATAAATGCTTGCTTTGTTTATTCTTTCTCGTGTCAGATGTCAGATCTTTCTTTTTGTCAATATATAAATGTATTTCCTGAATGACATAAAACACATACTGTTGTTGCACACAGGGTATGAATCCCCAGTGGTACGTGGGTCGAGTGAAGCGAGGAGAGGCAGAAGTCTCCCTCAGACGAGTAAATAAAGTGAGTCGTTTGCTGTTCCTTCAATTAAACTACGAAAGTTGTATAAAGTTTCATTTAAATTTCTCAGAACATGTCATCAAGATAAATTAGTCTAACCGGGTCACTTATCCTTAAGGATGGTGCTTTTTTGGTACGGGACAGTTCAAGGGGCTGCACAGACCAGCCGTACACACTCATGGTGCTATACCAGCATAAAGTGTACAACATCCAGATCCGTTTCCTTGGAAACAACGATGGCTATTTCCTAGGCACAGGCCTAAAAGGCATTGAGGTAATGTCATCTGTTTTGGGTTGTAGATTGACATGTGAGATTATTTCCATTGGATGACGGTGTGTTTGTTTACCCTTAATAAACTTTGTGTGTCACAGAATTTCAGCAGTGTTACGGACATGATCACACACCATGTGAAGACCCCATTGGTTCTGATAGATGGAAAGGAGCGTGACGCTGGACCTCAGAAGCAGTGCTGTCTCATGCATCCGACAACATGTCCCACATACACCGCAGTATCAAACAGACTGAGATAATAACAATTATAATTGACCAACATATTTATACACTTGACAACATACAGACGGACTCACCTCTTCTCTTTTCAAAAATGACTTTACTAGGAAGTTGTAATAAATCGTGTTCAGTATGACTTCATCAGACAAGAGACATAAATCTTTAAAACACTTCCAATGTTAGATTCTAGAGGCAATGTCATAAATCATGCACGATTGTCTGTTCAGTATTGCAAGGACCAATCACATTCTGTTACAATTAGGTACGATTTTAGATTTTTTGTTTTTAGAGGTTGTTTATCATTTTTACAACCTTTTAAATGTAAACCCAGAAGCAATTCATACTAGCAACAATGTACATTTGTCTAATACAAATTTAAACTTTTCATGAACAATGAACAGAGTTCAGGGTTAAACATGTGCTTTCAGTTCTGCTCTAATTGTTGCTATATAAATGTATGGCATTGTAAAGTGACATACAAATCATCTACTTTGAGTTAGATCTCAAGTCTTCCATTTCCTGGGCTGTTCTGAACGGCACTGGGGTGTCCTCATCAGTCTGGAGACACACTGCTTTGTCAGGGTGTGTGAGGCACATGGTCAGGTTACACTGCAGCAACTGGGTCTTCACTGAAAACAAACAGTGAAATGGTTGCATCTAAGTATGACAGAGCGTTTTCATTCTAATATGACTGACTGAAACATAACTATCACAAACAGGCAGTGTTTACTGTAATCACAGTACAAAAATAGAAGCATTCTGTTATGCCTTAGACAAAAACACCAGGAAAATCTTTCAGTTTGTTATCATTCTGCAGTATTGAGTCTCCCATATGGCTAACGTAGGATAATAAAATAAGAAAATAAGGCAACAACGTTGTTGTGAACTTGTCAACAAACTTGTCTTCCTTCTTTTATGCAAGTAACTGTCAAAATATATAATGACGTTTATTTATGCTTAACTAGGATTACAGAGCTTAAAGCGAGAGATGCCAGCATGTGTTCTGCCAAGCCTAATGACATAATAAAACACAATAATGACAGCCCCGGAGTATTCTGGGGGTTTTCTGTGTGCTGATATGTTTGTGTTAGCACAGGCAGCAGTCGCAGATTACTGTCATAGCTGTGACTTCACGCTAACTGCCGCCCTTGGCAGGGATGCCACTAAAATGTGTTCATGCAATAACCATTTGAAACCTACTGGAACAATTCCTGCCAACGCTGTAAGAAAAGGAACAATCAAACTGCCAGCATGTTTCTGAATTGTCAAGACATGAGTCTGTGAACTTTCCAAACCATAAGCAGTTATTAAATCCCACAAAGATATTTTACAATACCATTGTAAATCTATAAATGTAAGGTCCTGCAATGAGATGAGTTCCAAAAAGTGACTAAATATTATTCAGATAGAAATGGGAATTTGATGTTGAAACTTACCTTCCAATTGATCCATAAATTCTGACATTAAATCCAGCTGTTTTAAAATGTAATCCAGGCCGGTTGTGGATGTGTGTTCACTGCTCTTTGTGACATTTCCCTCAAACTCCATCTATGGTTTAACACACACAAAGTGTATTGTATTACATATTTAATTGTATGGACTTCAATACAGAACACACACAAAATGACTTAAAAAAAAACCCAGTTAAACCAAATGGATTTATAAAAAAGATTGTATCATTGTTCCAGAAGTGTCAACAGAATTAATCCATATAATCCAGAGTGAGAACTGGTTGTCCAACTCACTTGGATAATCTGCATAAAGGAACAATGTCCTAAGAAGAATTAGAGGTTGTTTTTCTAATCTAAGATCTAAGATGCATATCTTCCCAGAATGCACTCTGTCATTGATCTGCAGCTAATCACATGTACTCTAAACAAACAGATTCAATGGCAAATATCCCTGCTTAGATAAATAGGTTTAGGCTATTATTTTGCATTTCGTGACAACAGACTGAAATCAGATTCATAATCAGAGCACATTTGATTTGTGGTAACATTTTTATTGCTTTTTGTGTATGAGGGCACAAATCATCTCAAATCACAAACACATATGTTAGATAATAACTATGGTTAACACTGAAATTAATCTATTCTTGAGGGACATCCTGGTTTTCAGTAACAGGATGCGATTCCTGATCTTGTCCGTCGGCAGGGCCACAGATAACAGAGCTACACTTCAGGAACTCTTTCTCGAGGCTCCTGAGGGATTCGGGAAGATCCGGACCGGTGCGCAGGACAACCATATCATAGGCCATGGAAGACAACTTCACTGAAGGGAGGAAATGACTATGAACACAAGAAGTGCTGCGATATCTGACCCACTGGGTTTCTGTCTACCTGAAATGTCCTCCATCTGCTCGGTCACTTTCTCCAGGTGTTGGTTCAGTCGTAAACTCTCGCGATTTAAGTCCTCACAAAATAACTCTTGAGAAATATCGCCAGACATCTAAAAACCAGCAAACCAATATAACGCATGCTGGCGATTGATATGGTGTATTAAAATGAATGGTGTATTAAAATGAATGGTGTATTGAAATCAGGCGTTTAGATGAATTATAGACGCGGGGAAGTAAAAGGTTGTTAGTGGTGTAAGTTGTTTTAACGGAGTGAATCGTCTCCTTCAAAATGGGATAATAAATACATACGTACAATGAAAAATGTAAAAATATACCTATGTTACCTTGGTAAAGTTGTCAGTTTTTGGATGTTTATTGTATATGACCGCTGACTGTCACTACAGGCGAGATTCAACCGCTTTTCGCGTGGACGCGCACGCAAGCACGCCGGAGTTTGACGTTTGTACTGGATAACTTTATATTTAATAAGTGTTTCAATCAGCTTATACTATGTACAATTATTATTATTATTAAGATGGTTTTCATATTGTGAGGGCGTTTCTTTAAATTCTTTTCAAATTTTATCTTGAAAAGTCTTGAGAAAGTTTCCATATTGTACAGGCACATGAACTCATGAACGTTTACACGTCTTATGGCCATGACATTTTTTAACTTCATTTTTTAAAATACACTTCTTTGAACATGCTTGGCAAGATAGTTATTTAGTTTTGGGGACAGCAGTACTTTTATTTTTATTAAACTACATACCTTGCAGATAATGAATAATGAAGCTTTTAAGACAAAGTACAGAATAATCTGTACAGAATCTGTAAATTAAAACTAGAATAATGAAATCTCTTTAAACATCCTCTTGAGGACATAAAGTACCTTTAATTTAAAAATCAGACGCACTTTTTTTAAGTACATAAAAATTATTTCATTCAGACATGTAAGGGAATACATTTGTTGATGAGTTTTTTTGTTCTTCATAAAATATATGAAATGTAATGAAAAGAATAAACAATTAGATTTGTTTCTTTAAAGGTGTTTGAAGTGGTTGTAACAGAAAATTCCAATGTGTCAGGCTGAATGCCTTCAGGTGATGGTGGTGCTGCTGGCTGGTGTGGAGAGTGGGTGGTGGGGCTGTGTTGGGAAGAGCCTGAACATGTGTAGGATTTTAATAAGGTGGGACTTAGGCGGTGCTACTTATGCATAAATAAAACAGGTGCAACAGGTGACAATGTTGATACAGCAGAAGAGTGAGAATAGGACTGTGAGAGGACACAAGCAAGACCAGGACAGCTGAAAACAACTTCAGCGTTCTTGGAAAGATTTCTCAACAACAAGGCAGCAAAAGAAGTCAAACATTATCAGAGCGCTAAACATATTAACTGACTTTTAAAATTGCAAGTGGAGCATCAGGGATTGCTAAGCGATGACGTCCTATGACTCTCAAGGTCAGTCTCCGACAAGATGTGGACCTCAGTTTCCCAGCTTGGGACAGGAAGCTCCAGAACTGAGCCTCTACAATGACAACTACTATCCCCCTCCATCACTACCGAGTCCACAGCGAACAAACCCTTCATCATACGAGCTTGGAGACTACGCTGCCTCATCTCCTAACCCCTACCTGTGGTTCAACAGCCCAGGGGTGAACAGCGCTCCCTATCTGGGTGGTACAGCAGGCCCTGTGGGACCCTCCTTTGTTCCTCAGCACTATGGCATGCAAAGGCCCTATCTGGGTCCTGGGGGTCCGGGTGGTCCAGGTGGTGAGCTGAGCTGGTTCTCCATGCCCTCACAGGAAGATCTTATGAAGCTCGTCAGGCCACCGTATTCATACTCAGCTCTCATTGCGATGGCCATTCACGGTGCGCCCGACCGTCGACTGACTCTAAGTCAGATTTATCAGTATGTCGCAGATAACTTCCCCTTTTATAACAAGAGCAAGGCTGGATGGCAAAACTCGATTCGTCACAATCTTTCACTCAATGACTGTTTCAAAAAGGTTCCACGAGATGAAGATGACCCCGGTAAGTTTTTGTGTATTTTTCTCTTTGTCTTTTATTTAGTACTTTTTACATTATTTTCAATCAACTTGAGAAAAAAATAATTGTTGCTAATTATAACAATTTGCAAACATATTTAACAGTTCTTTTTTTATCTTAAAGGTAAGGGTAACTACTGGACCTTAGATCCAAATTGTGAAAAAATGTTTGACAATGGTAACTTCAGACGCAAGAGAAAAAGAAAGTCTGATGGTCTTCTGGAAAAGAGCAGCTCCGGGGGGAATCTGAGCCCGGAGTCAGGAGACAGTAATGGAAGGGGCAGCCCAAAAAATCAAGCTGCTGACATTTCCACTTCACCTGACAAGGGCCCTTCGCCATCCGTGGGCCCATCCCCATGCTTGAGCAACTTCCTGTCTGAGATGTCTGGCGTAGCGACTGGGTCTCTAGATATTGATGGAGACCCCCTGAATCGTCCTTTTACCCTCAATCTTGCAGTTGACGGACCGCAGAGAGCCTCACAACCTACAGGTTTCCCCACCTACTCCCCCAGTTCCACAGTGCCTGAGTGGGCATCATCTCTTCCCCCACCCCCTCCTATCTCCCCAACACCATCCCACTCAACTCTAGGTTACAGCAGCCCTGCTCTTGGTCAGTTTAATGGGCATTTTTACCCCAATTTGAGCTCGACCAGTATTCTTTACCCCCGGGAGGGCACTGAGGTGTAGAGGAGGATGCAGGTGACAGCAAAATAGACAAGTTGAATGATTGATTCACACCACAGACTCTGAGGGCAAAAGTAAAGACACTGTTGTTTTCCTGAAACTATACACGCATGACACATACTGCTGTTGGCGTCTTTAACTGAACTCTTCCACGGTGAGTCCTGTGGGTGACAGATACGAATGAATTCCCACAGGAATGGCCTTGTCAGCATGAGATACGACAGGCTGACACTAGCAAAGGCCCCTGTTACCAGCAGCTCTGATCTGAGGCCAGCTGCTGACATCTAATTCTTGCAAACTCATATTACTGATATTGAGTTTAAGCACCTGTAATGATAGCAACCAGCTAAATCACATCTGCGGGTAAAATGCATCCAGTGAAGTAGATTTTTATTTGCTGCATGCTGGCGTTGTAATGCGACACTACTAGTCTTTGTGTTTCAACTTGAGAGCATTTCTGTATGTTGGAGTGTATTTTATTATAAGGGATATATGGCTTCTGTTTTTTAAATAAAAGATTAAAAACAACATTGATTTTTAATGTTTTTTATTCTATTTATTATGAGGGGATGTATGGCTTCTGTTTTTGTTAAATAAAGATCTAAAACCGATGAATTTTGATGTTTTATTGAACTCCACTGAATTATTGAATTGAATATTATTATTAATTGAACTATACTGACAAAATGGGAACACAGTCCCAAAAAAATCCCTTTTAATTTTTTATTAAATGCAAGCCCTGACTCAGATTTAGAGTCCATGGAAAACAGATGACCTTGTAAGAAACAGAACTTGTTTCACCAGGTCATTCTTAACTGTTGCCACTCCTTTTTCAGTCTCTTGTCTATTATAAAGGCTACTGCTGAGCCTACAGTTTCTGTCAGCGCTTCAGCCATATTTAAAGTTTGTCAGCATTCGTATTAATGTGATGATGACACAGGATGATATGTTGTAAGATAGCACAGCGTAGCTGTTGAAGATGAGAGCTCGATATTTGTTTAGCTGACGGCAAATTCAATACAGCTATTAAACAGTGAATGATGTTTAACAGATTCTTTCACTCTCTGCTATATAGTTTACTGTCACTCAACATAAACAGAAAAGGACAGAAATAAGTTAAAAATGTCTGTGGATGCCCAAAAGTATTGATCAGCCAAACATAACATTGAATTTGTCTTTTTTGTTACATTAAATAATTTAGTCAACCCTGTTACTTAAATTGTTTCTCATTTGTATTTAATAACACACACACACACAAAAATGCCTCAGACGAAATAAACTGTTTCTGAAGCCCGATTCTGTTTATGCTGTCTGTTGCCTGGAGCCATTTCTAAAGCAGTACTGCTGTGTGTACACGCGTGTGTGTTTGTACTGTCAAGATGTACATAACTATGTAAGCATCTACACGATGGAGAACTTTCAACAAGATGTTGAGGTCACCAACAGATGGGTTGTATCAGTAAATCAGTTGTCTTGACAAAGCAAAATTAATTTGGGTGTATCTGACAGCCTTTACCTGACTTAAGGAGCTACAAATTTACCTCAGACCCTTTGGCTCATATCACATAACCGCTGTTTTGCATAACAGCTCACAGCACACCTCAGGAGATCACAAGAAGAATTAATTAATTCATTCAAACCTTTTCTGAATTCTCTTTGAATGGAAGCCCTGAGCAAAATAATGCCAATGGGATTTACTTCAGATGGAGAAAGTGATATTGTTGTACAGAGGTCCTTGGATTTATTACCAGGGCATTCCTTTATTTAATATAACGTACAAAACATGCCATTATATAAAAGCACAAATAACAATTTGTGGCACTGTGATTGAAGTTGCCTGTTGTCTGTTTCCTGTTGTCCTGCGACCTTCAAAAACCTGAGAAATAAAAAGACAGACATTATTGACCCGCAGCTGCACCATCAAGACACAGAATTATGAAGTTATTATAACAGACTACTCTGCTCATGTCATATTTGCATATGACATATTTCTGCTTGCCTTGCTGTTTTGTTTTACACTATATATTTTCCATGGCATATACTTTAAATCTCCATGCCAATTTAGGGGCAGACTGAAAGGAAACACAGCAGGTGGAACGTGTTGTACTTTGTACCGTCTGCACTCGTTGTGCCAAAAGAAACAGAAGCAACAAACACTCTTAGAAACTGACAATAAAGCAAATGTATGGAAAGTTGGCTTTTGATTGAAAACTCTACACCCTCTCACCAAACTGTAATGATGCAAATTACCAACTGTTTACTTGATCACTTGGAAGCACACAGTTTTTTTCTTGGCATGTGTTTTCTGTTCAGATAGTAGTTTCCAGGCATTTCAATGCTGACCTTTTCATGGAAAGTGCAATATATATTTTTTTTAAAGCAAAAGTGATTTATATATAATTCTGGTTGAATTGCTTAGATGAAAAGCTCTTTAGGAGATGCTATAGGTGTCTGTCCCATATATCAGAATTTTAATGTAAAGTATACTTATAATTACACTATAGGACACTATAGTGCAAAATAACATATGTATGCATGAATAGATGCAATAGGGGAACGTATTGTGAAAAGGTTTGTGTATGTAGCTGAATACACATCAATTAAAAAAATTAATTTAATAACAAATGTCAAAGTATGTTAGAAGTTCTGTTAAAGGTTTTCTGTTGATCCGTTTCACACAGAATCCAGGTGCTTTTATCTGGACTTTTGTGATTTGATACAGTAATAGGTCAGTAATCAGCGATTGCAAATGCAAATTAGTTTTTGACAAATTTACTGTGTGACTTAGTTTACTTGGCAAAAATGTGATCCAAGTTTAACATCCACTCATCAACCGCACACTTTCCTGTAGCCTTGGGGAGGAATTATTGCTCAACAGTATAATGTGATTAATATCTAGAAATGATCTGTTACACCTGCTGCCTGTTGCATGGCACACACCTGTCTCTCAAACGGCATCTGTTACTGCAGTGTGTGAGGGATTTTGCTGTATTTCAGGAACAGATCTGACATCACATAGCTTTAGCCAATAACAGTCAGTACTGAAACGATTACTGACATCTAGGAAAACTTTATCTAGGAATGTTATTAAAAATATACTTTACATTAAAATTATCTACATCTAAACCAACTACTATACAAAACTAAGATACTAAGATACAAACATTTTTATGCATTTCTTATACAAGTACACAATATTTGATCTGTATGATCAAATACTGTGTATGATCTGCACATAAAATACATAGACCCTTTATTAGATATAATTAAACATTCATATTAAATATTAGATTTTCTAGAACATATTAACAATTAAAAGACATGAAATACATTAAAAAGTAGCATATTTATGCTATTTATACACACACGTATGTCAATCTTGACCATCATATAATTAATAGAACAAAACTGAAAAAGCTAAAAATCTGTTAATTGTAATAAAAATCAACCCTTGCAACATAAAACGTGCCTAAAGTTGCTAAAGCAACCATTAACCATTATTTATTATCATGACAAAATCTAAAGGGTCATGGTTTTACTCTCTCTTGACCTCACTGGACCCATTACACCCATAAAATACTGTTAAATGTCCAATCCAAATTTCAAACATGTTTATTCATTCGTTCACCAGTAACTGAAAAGCTAAAGAATTCTTAGCAACACTAAAAAAAGCTTAGTTTGGGGTAAAATTGGTAATATTTCCTTTCAGTGTTTGTGTGGGAGAGGATTAGGTCAAGTATGAGATTAAGTTGTGGTGCATTCCAGCTTGTTCTGTGTGCTGTTGATATTGTAAACTCTAAACAGACATGAACAAACCCATCAGGACAATGACATGCAGGGGGGAGGGGTCAGATGAACTGAAATTGAACTGCCATAGGTGATGGCTGAACTGATAAGCTTCAAGCTTTTAGGCTGTTGTTTTTTTCGGTTTTCATCTGTTTTCATCTATACTTAATGTCTAAAATGGGGAACACAGTGCATTGGATAAGGCAACACCCCCTCCCTCACCTCCCGCCCCCCACCAGAGGGCAATACACCACTGCCAACTCCTAAGCAGGACCTAAACCAAAACAGCAACCACGCGCTGCACTGTTTTCAGCTAAACAGTATTGAGTGATTAGTGATGTTTAGTAAACTCTGCTTGGAGATGCCAGGCAGAGAGATGAAGCTCTGATTCAGTGTATCAAGCAGGAGAAAGACCATTCAGTTCCAGGTTATTGTTGTGTGTAAATACTCTCACACACTTCAGACACATGCCAAGGAGAAGCAAGAACAAGCGTCTGCCCTTCAGTTATTGGAGCTCATGTGCATAACTAACCTCTTGCAAAGTCACTTTAACGTTCTTTTGACCTGTGTGAGTTTGAATAACAGTGACTTACTCATACACACACACACACACACACACGCACACACACAATACAGTAATTTGTTATACTAAACAAGGGAACATAAAAGTTCTGACAATATAATGCAGGACATATTCTATAATTTGAAATGTACAATTGTATGTTTACCCTAAAAAAATAGTGTACATTTTAAAGTTTAGCATAAAATGAAAGTTATAGCTATCTAATTATATTACTTTTTAATAATTTTCAAATTAGTTACTAACATTATCCTAACATAATCAAAACAAAGCATTTAAATATAATTTAAAATTTAGACCATACAGCCCTTGATACAGTTACATCTTAAATTAATTTACCAAGAAACTCATTCCTAGAAAGACAATCATGCATGGAAAAGGTTCCGGTTATCTTTTATATGTCCTTCCTGATCCACAGGCTAAATCCAACAAGACATTCTTCAGGAAGAAGAAAAGCATTTCATCTGAATGGTCCAAAGGCAAACGTTATTCCCACATGACAGCATTGATTTCCAGTTTTTGTTCCACATGAAACTAGCGTCTGTATCTCACACAGCACTGTAAATGAAGTGAGATGAGCAGGGCTTTTATAGAATATTTAGTGAAAATAGTGTTAAGAGACAACAAACACTTAATGGACTGTTCTGTGTTATTTCTCCCTAAAATATTTGACATGTCAACATGACCAAAACAAACTCCATGTGTATTAGGAGGCATTTAGCCCCGACTCTGCAGCCTGCAGGTTTTGTACATCGTGGTTGTTTATTAGTTTCAACAGCTAACAGCTGAGATGTTTCATAACCAAATACAGTGTCTACAGAGCTACAGTCTCACCACATTCTGGAGAATTAAGCTTACGGTTTATGTTAGACTTTCAAGTCTTGATATTCATCGGCACCCCAGATCTGATCTTTGCAAGGCTGCTAATCTGGTTTAAAAAGATAAGCAGAAAGATATACGGAATACCAGCCCAACATTCCCATTAAGCTGGTTAAAAATCGGCTGCTCCCCCTTGTGGAATGTCTGTGTAATTCAGTAATTTCTGTAACAATGCATGTCAACCATACATGTATAATGATGATCATATATTCTTGAAGGACAATCTTCCTGGTTTCTTAAAGAACCAGGTTCCTTAAAGAACCAGGTTCCTGAATGCAGGGTTATAATGCATGTACAGTAGAATGCATTTCTATTTATCTCAGTAACAGCTGCAGGAATGCAGACACTACAGAATGAATTATTTATCTTGTTGCAGAATCAACATGCTGAACAAAACAGTGGGTTTCAGTGACTACCCAGTGTACCATATAACCTGTGTATGTAGAAACTGGATTTAACCACGATTTGTATTAATTCAAGCCATCAGGATAAAGTCTAATATTATCTCAGAGGAACAAGCTAAATAAGCAAGAAATGGTTTATAAACATGAACAAATAAATCAAACAAAATGATCAATTAAACTTTTGTAAATTAAATGAACAAAATCCACCCCAGGTGTTTGTAGAGATCTGTTATATAAAAAATAAAATTTCATGAAAACATTGTGTTTTCACCCACGCCTGTGACCTTTATGTTTCCTAACTACGTCACTTGCCAAGTCCAAATGCATTTATGCACTGATGCATGCTGATCAGACTGGTCTGGTGTACTCACTCTAGTGCGCTTAGCCTAAGGTGAGACGCAGCCATCGCATGCAGCCCTCATCAGCATCCAGCCACATGCCTCCACAGGAGGAGCGGGACGTTCCAATGGAAATAGATGGTGTGCTCGTAAACTGGAGACGTCAGATAGATTCATGCTGTCAGGCTGTCGCCTCCCTCATTCACACTTACTGAGGTGATTTATATCACTGCTGTCTGTGAAGAAAAAAATTAAAGTTATATAGGATTCATGTAAATTAATAATAGATTACACTCCTTTGCCATTGAACAGAGTGCAATGAAATTGTAGCAATACTTGATGCAATTCACAACACAATAAGCAAAATCTTTTTCACAAGGTTGTGAATCTTATTCCAAAGAAAGAAATCATGATGATTAACCAAAATTTTAAAACTTTTTCACCCGTTATAATAAAAATTCATCAAGAGACCCAAATGTTCTCCAAGGACTGCAGTATTTCCCCAGGTAGAAAATAATGCATTAGACTGTCAACAAAATGGATGAAATTAGTTTTTTAACCTTGACTTGTGGTTGCCAGGTTACTGCCTGGTACCTCAGTGACCTCGTCTGTGAGGTAGTGCCTAAGGGACAGGAAATGGCTAGTATGTCAGGAATACAGATGGTTGTATTGAGAAAAAGAAGAAAGAGAGAGAGAAAAATGCAGACGATGCATTTAGATGCAGAAGGTGGTTGCAATTTAATTATTTTTCTATAATTGGGTGGGTAATTTATTACAAAAACAGCCAATTTTGGTTTTTATTAATGATATTGCAAGTCGGAAAAAATATATATAGAATTTGTGTACGTTGAATTTCAAATTTAAGTTTGTTAAAGTACTTTATAAAAGCAGAGACAAGAAAAAACCTTCAACAACTTATGTCTTAAGGATGCTGTTACAGATACACACAGAAAACTTTTAAATATGTTTTTTTAAAAGCGTTTTTCTCCCTGTAACAAGCAGCATCTGATTTCAGCAGTTTTGCAAATGAAGAATATGTTTGTCCTTTAAAATAAAAGCTTTGCTCCACGAAGGGAGAAATGGCCAATTAAACTGTTCAGGGGAGAGAAAAATAAATGTGAAGTTTGTCCAGGCTTTAGTTCTGTGCAGAACTGGAGAACTAATGAATGTGTCAATAGTCTATCCAATGTTCACAGAACATCTAACATCTCCCAGTCCTTCTGTGTCCTTACCTCATTATTAGTTGATGTTTTATTCATTTCTTTCTTTCTGTCCCTCAGTAAATTCCTTTTCGCTGGCTATTATTCGGTCTCAAAGGAACTGTGGCATAAGAAAAAAATTCAACACATCCTTTAGTTGAACAGCTGCCTGCTCCAACTGCAAATTGTGTGTCTAAGAGTGCAATACACACACACACACACACACACACGCCTGTATGTATACCATGCCTAAATCGATTTGGCTTAAATTACATTACATATATGTTAGTTGACATATATAGGTTAACAATAGAAGACATACAATTGAAATGATGCTGAGTGACAAGAAGAGGGGAGGAACGGATAAAATCTGATTGTGGAAGAGATTTGTCCAGAGGACGAAAACACAGAGAGAATACAAAATAAGGGAAGTTACTGTTTGTTTACACTCATGTAAAACCCCACTTGCCTCTTATCACTGAAGGCTAAGCTAGGTTGGATTTCCTTAACACCTCCTCTGATGAATCCTGATTGGTCAGTTCCGCTCTGTGGTCACCTTGTTAGGATCTGAGGTATTCTAGAAAAGACATTTGGATTTAAGGTTATTGTAAATGTGTCAACAGTGTTAAATGAGTTGGTTCTACAAAACACGTTAAAAGCATAAATACAGACACCCTTCTAAATATACTGCACATACAAAACATTTACATACAGGGACAGAACAGGTCTGTTCTTGCACAGTTCCAGTGGATCCAGAGGATTACAAGATTCCCGCAAGTTTTTTCTTTTCCTTTGCCACACTGTAGATCAAAGGATTAAAGGAAATTTGGTGTCCCAAATTTCCCGGTCCGGAAAGTTGATCTGATG
This sequence comes from Yasuhikotakia modesta, assembly GCA_036877545.1. NCBI lineage: Eukaryota > Metazoa > Chordata > Actinopteri > Cypriniformes > Botiidae > Yasuhikotakia > Yasuhikotakia modesta. The sequence goes on from JBAJNP010004040.1 coordinate 23,437, forward strand.
GTTTTTAACAGATTTTAAACATGACACAGATCCTGAGAACTACATATTTGGATCATCGTCCTCTAGAGTGATTCTGGGATAAATAAAAGCACTAATGCCATGTGCTCAGCTGCTACATCCAACTCACAATCCCTGACATTGGCATGGAGACTGGAAATGTTTCCTTGCTAAACAGCAAACACACCAGCTAACAGGGAACATTCTCAGAACATTGGCTAACGTTCTCTAAATTAACTTTTAAGTCTTAAAGTTATCAAAAAAATACAGTGACATTAAAATTAGTCACATTTCATATAAGAACTTTACTCTTAAGTAGTTAAAAGAACATTTTAAAAATGTTTAAAAAAGGTTTGAATAATGTTCTTAAACCAAGAAATGTTAATATAATATAAGAATAAAGTTAATATAGTGCCAAAAAAAGACTTTAATGTTTTGAATGTTCCTAAAATGTTCACAATTATATAACATTTCCATTAAGTAAAAATGTAAATGTTCTTAAAGCCTAAAACTGCGGGGGACCAGAGTATGCCCTGCAAGTAAAAGGGTAAAAGAGAGAATAAAAAGAGAGGCAGAGACTGAGTAATAAGCATGACAGAAAGAAAGTGTGTGTGAAGAAAGCTTGACATGAGAGACAGACAGAAGAGTTTTTACACGTCTATCATTTATATTTAAACAGGACTGAGCAAATCATGTGTGAGTGAAAGATAATGTACAGTGTCAAATGTGGCTCATGAAAGAATAGAGTAAGAACACTGAAAAGATTCTGCAAGTGTTAAAACCAGTTGAGCGGATGTATTATAGTAACCTGCTTGTACACGGTGGGCTGGTACATCTGAGTAAATCTAGTGTATTAAAATGTCATGTGATGACAAACGAGGGCATGAGGCACATATTAGAACGCTTCAATTTTCTCATGTATGAGACGTTGTGTGGGATGTACTGTCGGAGTGATTTAAAGTGGATGAAGAGAAGATGGATATAACACTGAGAAGCATGTGAAGGACCGCACAAGACTTAAGATGGACAGGTGAAGCCTACCTTAAATAAGGCCAGTCTGGATCAAATAAGACTTCAGGTTTTAATGAGATGAACAGAAGAGAGGAAATCTTAATGTGCTGCTGTGATGGTGGCAGTCACCTGACTTTCCTCCATAAACCTCTCAGGGTCTTGGGTTCGATTCAGGCATAAATCACAGGATCAGACAGCATTTTAACATACTGTGGCACAAATGATCCAGACTTAAGCTTATCTGCTGGCAGGACACTAACCAGTCAATAATAATATATGTGCATACAAAACAAATACCCATAATATTTTAAAAAAAACAATTACAGGTTGCATTCTTGCTACGCATCTCCACCAGAGTAAACGTCCATTAGAAATAGATACTGCAGACTTTTCATTCAGCCAAATATTTGTTTTGGTCTTGGTGTGAATACACCATTGGTCTGCGATTCCTTTCACATCTGGTGTGAACTGACATCTAGGACACACCTGGTCCCTCACGCTTAAGGCTGAACACTGTTATACTTGCAAATAAGGGCTAAAAAAAGTGGGAAAATGTGTTATAACAAAGCCATTTTTGGTGTCATTGAAACCAGCAGTGTGATTTGCACCAGACAGTAAAAATTAATCCAAGGTTTCCCCAGAGCTGTGGTGCAGAGGTTATACAACTGAGCTTGCAGAGGCGTCACCTGTGTGTCTCTGTGCTGTCAAACATTCGTCTAGCCGCCGGTGTGAACGCAACATCTTTGTTTGCAGTGTTGCAGGGCTCAGTGCCTGGAGGATGCTGAGAGAAGTCTGCTTCTATTATGGAGAGCTGGACAGGCTGCAGGGACTTGATTAAAGCAGGTCCACTGACCCCCTCCAGCTGCTTTCCCTCTCACAGCCACAGACGCCTACAACTGCCTCCAAAATAAAGAAAAAAGAGAGGAAAAGAGACTTGTATCAAATCTGTTACTTGAGATATTAAAGCCTGATATTTGCAATGGGAGGGTGTTTAAAGTGCTAATGAGGAAAGTCAGAGGGATGATTCATTTAAAAATGAAAATTCTATGATTGTTTAATCACCTTAGAAGCCTGTATGATTTCCACACAATGGCAGTAAATGTTGACTGACCCCAGATGACCATTTACACATATGGATAAGCTTGCTGCACAAAGAGCGATAAATAGGAAGTAGCATTTGACAAAGTGGAATTAAAAGAAAAATAATAAAATGACACAATGGCTTCAGAAGTAAGATGAGAGGGAAATGACAAGCATAAAGGCAACAACAAAGATAAAAGACAGAGAGATAGAGAGAAACAGAGCAAGCAGCAGGTGCAATATCAATTTGGACCGAGGAACCAAGGAAATCAGCATCGTGATTGAAATTGTGAGGGAGGGGTGGTTGAGAGAGCAAGAGAGAAGGGGAGAGAGAGAGATTGGAAGAATGTGGCCTAACACAAGCCAATGAGAGTGTTAACAACATTGATTTAGGGGGGCTATAGCAATAAAGTAGATTAATCTATAAAACTAGGCTATCAGAGACATTTGACACGTGTGTGGGTGGGTCGGTGGGTGAGTGCTTGTGTGTGAAAAAAGAGAGAAAGAGAGAAGGAGAGAGAGGGAGAGAAAGAGTGCCAGAGCAGGAGACTGGGGGGAGGGAGGGGGAATGGGGGAGGAAAAGAGGGAATATTCACAGACCGAGTGATGAGTGTGAGGAAGCCATGCTTGGATGCTTGAAGAGATGCTGTGTTAAACAATAAGAGCTTTAGATGAGAGAAAACAGCAAGAATTAAATACATAAAGATTAAAAAACAATCACAAAGGATTGATAACAACCTCGATCTATTTCCCTTGGACACCTACAGTGAAGAAGACCAAGAGGACGAGTGAAGAATACAGGTACACTCCTCTTCATCTCAGATCTCCACAGGTAAATCCTGTCAGAGTGGCGGTCAGAGTGGCGGTCAGCGTGAGGAAATAGAAGAAATCACAATGGATGGAGTGATAAGGTGGAGAAGAAAAAACAACTGAATGAAGGGAGAATGGGTAGTTAGAATACTGATGAGGAAAAGCCACAGGAACATGGAATATTCTGAAAAAATACATTTTACATTACAAGCATGTCATTTTCAAGTCACTTTATTTGTTAGACATTTCTCACAGTATTGTGTGATGTTGTTGTTTACATTGTTTGTCATGATGTCACCACAGTACATGCAGCGTTTTGGTAGTTTGTCGTATTGCATATGAAACCAATGCAAAATAATGTTAAGATAGGTAGAAGATATTGCTGACACACGATAAGTTTAGACTTGTAGCACGTGTCACACTGTCGAGCACAAGAGCTCTGTTTTCTGTGACTCACTTAAGAAGAGAAGTGACATTTTAAAAGATCACTCTAATCTAAAATAAGCCATTGAGAAAAACCAAGAGAGTGGGAGTGATAAAGAGACTTAGAAAGAAAGGAGGAGTGGGTAATGCGGAGGGCTGATCTGTGGTCCAGTGGCTTTTATCACAGCCGTTTTCTTGTTCAGGTCCCATGACAATAACTGCAGTGGTTATTGCTGGTGTGCTGCAGCAAGACAGTCACCTTCATAAGCTTAAGTTAAGTGATTGGGAATTTATGCATTAAATAAGTGCATAGCAAGCAAGCAACATTGTTGGTGGTGGAATATGCGGGAGGGAGGGCTGCTGCCATCTTGTGGTGCAACATAGGAACCAATTCGCATTGTTGATGGGGACCAAACATCAACTATAGGGACCAGTGGACATCTGTATTAAATAGGGACAACTGATTTTTATAAAATGCTTTTCTTAAATCTTTTCCACAGCATCTACTAACCTGTCAAATAATGCTGTATCTTCTGTTCTGGACAAGTCTCTTTCTGTTGTTCACTAACGGGTGAGTAAAGAGTTACATCTGATAAGATTTGACACCTTAATCACCAGACCGTTCAAAATGTCCACCTGTCTCATAGTGAAAGAGGTTTTTATGGGAATCAACATGGAGAGTGGAATGATTCTCAACTGCAGCCCACCATACAGAAGCTGATGAAGGGCTACAACCGCTACCTGAGGCCAAACTTTAATGGTAAAGCCACTCACTCTTAACTATAAATCCATACCTAAATCCACACCGCATACCTGCTTAAATATAGAGTGAAAATTCAGTTAAAACACTATAAGTAACAACTAAACTTTCTGTTTCTGCAGAGGGTCCTGTTAAAATTGGAATGAGTTTGGATATTGCCAGTATTGATGCCATTTCTGAGATCAACATGGTAAATTGTTTCTTTTATTCATATATCTTAAAATAAACATTAAATGCTTTTGCAATTTGCAATGAAAAAATTGCAAAATTGCAATGCAATTTTAAGTTTGACATTTCCATTAATTAACAAAAATGTTACATAAAGTAGTTTTTAGATGTTGCATTAATGACTTTATTACAAGCACGTTATTCAAACATTAAATAGCAAACATTCTGGAAACATTCCCCTTTAGCTGGGTATCAGTTTATACAACAATGGGATTCTGGTCAATTCTGTTTACACTGACAGGACTACACAGCCACCATTTTCCTAAGGCAACGATGGCGAGATTCCCGGTTGGTATTCCCTGGAAATGAAAGTGTAAGTCTGGATGGAAGGCTGGTTTCATTGCTGTGGATTCCGGATACATTCATCCCTGATTCCAAGCGCTCTTTCCTACATGATGTCACAGTGGAAAACCGTCTCATCCGGATCTTTAGCAACGGAACTGTGCTCTATGCCCTGCGGTATACAGTGTTTCAAACAGTGTTACAGCTTCTTATTAAAGGCTAAACAGACACTCTAGGGAGCCTGTCCAATAAAAAAGGTTTAATCGATATTCCTCCTTTTCTACACAGTATAACAGCAACCATTACCTGCAACATGGACTTAACCAAGTATCCCATGGATAGACAAGAATGCACCCTGCAACTAGAAAGCTGTAAGTCTACTAGTCAAACAATTATTAAAAATATTCATTATTAAATTAATGTACCCGTATGTAACTTTTTGAACATATATATAACAGTACCTGTGTGTGTGTGTATGTGTGTGTGTACACTTGTGCATGCACGTATGTATGTGTGTGTGTGCGCGTGTGTGTGTGTTCAGGGGGCTATAACATACAGGATGTGCTGTTTTACTGGACCAGAGGAAATGACTCAGTGAAGGGTTTAGATACACTGCGTCTGGCTCAGTATAGTATTGAGAGCTACTACACAACTGTATCCGAGGCTGCGTATGAAACAGGTAGAAATACATTCAATACAAATATCCCACCCACTTCTTTCATTTATACTCTACATTTACTGCTCTGTCCTTTATCCAATTAATACATGTCCTATAGGTCAATCAAAATATACATTTAATGTGTTTTTAGAGAATCGAACCCATGACCTTTAAGTTGCTACATGCTGCTAGGTGCCACAGCAACAGTGTCTTTATATAAGAACAATGTATAAGTTGCAGGATTCCATTTATGTTGCAGGATTTTACCCAAAGCTGGTGCTACACTTTGCTTTGCGTAGAAATGTTCTCTTCTTCATTCTGGAGACATATGTGCCATCAACACTGCTGGTGGTTCTGTCATGGGTGTCTTTCTGGATCAGTCAGTCTTCAGTACCAGCCCGCACCTGCATCGGTCGGTGACGCTCTAGAAAATGCTTATTCTAGTCAGTGTTTCTAGAAAACTACCAAGTTAACCCACTTATTTTACAGGGGTGACCACTGTTCTTACGATGACCACACTAATGATGGGTGCCAGGACCTCCCTGCCCAACGCCAACTGTTTCATTAAGGCCATTGATGTTTATCTGGGCATCTGTTTCACTTTCATTTTTGGAGCTCTGTTGGAATATGCCTGCGCTCATTTCTGCACCATGCAGCATCAGACCATCTTAGATGTGCAACGGGTGAGAAACCTCTAGAGAACAATCAGCACATACCGTGGTAACAATTTTAGGTTGAAAGAATGTTTCCATTAAGCAACAAAAACATTAATTTTACAAATCTAGGAACATTTAAAATTTAAAACACTTCTGCAGAAACTTTTTAATAACTATGAGCGTACGTTTAAAGAAGGTTTTGATAATATTAGCTGGGTAAGCACCTGTTATATTCCTTTTATTCATTTTTCATAGGAACTACTAAAAGAATTTGGGGAATCAAATGGTATAACACATTTGGTCAATTCAACATCACCCAAAAATATGCAGACACAAGACACCACAGAGCAAGAAGCAACGGACCAATCAGTGACGTGCGAGGGGGAGGAGTCAGTAGCAGAAAAAGAGGAAAAAGGGTGTAGCTTGTCCTCTGTAAAGCAAATGTCCCGCAAGGCAGCATCTGTGATGAGTGTTGAGAATCCTCACAACATCGACAGACGCGCACGCATACTCTTCCCAATGGCATTTCTCCTCATCAATATCTTCTACTGGCTCTACTACCTTTTATTCTAACAGACGGAAACCGCGCCTTTCATCAGCAAAAAATATCTCTCCATAAATGATCTGAGTTTTGCACAAATGACTGAAAAGTGAAAGACTGCTGATTACAGCTGAATAGTGCCACATAATGTTGAGCAGGACTTTCTCGTTTGTACATTATTACTGTTGCATCGTTTATAAGCAAGAAAAGGGGTGAAGGTAACATCACCCCTTTTCCTACATTTTCATTTGAGCACACCTCCAACAAAACCACAAGAACAATTGCCTTGACATCAGTGATTTATTGATGTGTAAAATGCTTTATATGCTGTTCCTTCTTTATTTATTTAATAACTTAAGAAAATGTACTGCATTATTAGTGATGTTGTAAACCTCATGCACCTATTAAATAACATTAACTACAGTTGATGCCAACCATCTATCAGTTTGTATTTAATGTCTATTGCTCTGCTCCCTCCGACCACGTGGCGGCACTATCACGCCACAAAGCACCACGTGGTCAAAGAGAAAAACTCCACCAGCCAATCAGAAAACTGGTTTCTTTTAAAACGCAGCCGGGAAGTTCAGAATCAAAACAAACGTCATTATTTGCTGGACAAACTCAGAAGTGAAGGAAACGCTTGAGGAAAAGGGTGAGAGTGTCTTAAATGGTAACTGGTTTATTAACACTGTACAGTTTAGAAAAGTATCGTTATCAGACGTTGTTTACAAACTTTTGAGTGGAGTTGGGAAAATTGCATTTAAACTTAATGCCATTCACTGCCATTAATGCGAGTAACTACAAGTACGACCCGGTCTTCTTAGTCAACGTTAATGTTTATGAGCGAACTCGACTATAAGCGACTGTTGTTTGTGTGGCGATGCATTGCCTTCATCTTTAACGATGTGTTGCACAGTTTAAAACATGGACACAATGATTTACCTGGATCAGGAGAATGGCAGACTTACGACTCCAGCCATCAAATCTCGCCCAAACCGACTGCGCTCGGCTCCAGGTCAGTAGTTTGGATCCGCTGGTACCGTGTTTCAGTTTAGTGAGCTGCATTCTCACAGCTCGTGGTTTTAGTGTTTGTTTGTTGTCAATATTTACAGATCAGCGCTTGAAAACGCCTCTGACAGATAAAAATCGCCCAGGTGTTTCTCTGCAATCCAGCCGGAAAGCTTTGGGGGTCGTAAACAAACTTGTTGGCACCTCAACAGCTTCTGTTAAAGCAGAAGAGAAAGCTAAGACTGCCGAAGCAAAGGTCGGTGCTTGTTTGAGCCCTCAGCTGTAAATGTTATAATGTTTTGTTCCACCATAGTTGGAAGTTAAGTTGGCATAACAGCTGCAATACGTAACTTTACAATTAGGAGGCGGGCTTAAAAAATTACACTAACAAAAA
>JBAJNP010004041.1:0-35606 GCA_036877545.1 Yasuhikotakia modesta
TATGGTTTATAATGTCCTGCGTTCTGTTAAACCATTTGTCATACAGGGAGTTCAAACTCGAGAAAGAGACCAGCAGACGATTCAAAGACCAGTTCAGGGTGTTTGAGGAGTTCCACAACCTTCTGAAAGCCGAACTTAGAGCAGACCGTAAAATCCTCGTCATTCACTTTAATTATTTTAAATGTCAACAGCATAAATAAATTTAGTTGTCCTGTTGTATATTTTAAGCTTCATGTCTCCATGTTTATTTCCCAGAAATGAAGACGCAACAACAATTGCAGAAAACCAGGAATTATGTCTATAGATTCCAAGCGCAGCTAAGAGACGTGAAACTGTGTCCAGACTGTAAGTAAATTATATTGTTTTAATCCTTCATCAGGATTAATTTCATAAAACAATATTATATTATAATAATTCACTTGATGTAATTTTGTAATGTAACAATTTATCATTTCCTATTTGAATTTCAGTGACTGACAAATTAAAACGCACTATGATAGAGATAGAGAACTCCATCAGCTGTTTCAAAGACATGCAACATCAAAGGTATGAGACACATAAGTAAAGATTTTGTGTTTGCTATATAGCTCACAAAATGCCTTGCCTTCTTTAGTTTTGAGGAACTCTTAAAAGAAGAAAAGACCCTTTGGCAGGAAATCTGTGCTGTTGACCAAAAGATTGATGTTTGGTGCTTGCCTGTGAAAGCAGACAATGATGTTTCCCACTCGGGTGTAGACCGTAGGGACTTGAGAAATCTTTCTGCAGAGGTGACTGCATTAGAGACCTTTCTTCAACAGAGCGGGGGGCAATACGCTGGATGGGACAAGTATGACCATCAGAGTTTTCTGAAAGTTTGGACAAAGCACAATGGAAAACCCCAATACAGAAAAGAAGCGAAGCTTTTTTTACCTGACAAGACCGAGGAGAACATTAAACTGCATGAAGAATGGTACCTAAAGCTGTGTCATCTCCAGGAAATGAAGAGGGAGGTACTAACATAATTATTTGACATGGGTGTTTTTAACAATCAATAGTGAATATCAATTCTTTGCATTATATTGTTAAGGATTTCCTTCTATAGAACTGACAATATTTTTGTGCTGCTGTGTTAATGCAGCAACGGTTCTAACTCCAGTAGAACTGTGGTTTTTCCATCAGGCCATCCACAGATGGAGAGCAGCCAAGCAAAGTGATCAGGAGCTGCAGAGAGAACAGCAGGCAAGAGAAGATTTGAGAAGGGAGATGGACGAGGCCTCCAAAGCAGCTCTGCGCCTTAAACAGGAAGAGCAGCGCAGGGAGGTGTCTAAAAGACTACAGGTCTGGAGGACCCTCAGAAAACAGCAGCTAGAACAAGAAGAAGAGCAGCGATTCAAAGATGAGATCCATGAGAGAAAAAAAGCCAAAGAAGAGCGGAGGAGACAGCTGGAGCTGAAGCTCATGGTTGAGTCCTATGTCCAACAGATAAAGAAGGAAAAGGAGCTGCTTGCCCTGGAGAAGGAGGCGCAGCAACAGGTTGAGAGAGAAGAGCGTCACAGACTGGTGGCAGAAGGCATCAAATGCTTTCAAAAAAGGGTGACTTGGGATTTTTTGGAAACTGTATTGTTTTTTAATATTAATTATTAATAAAATGTTATTCTTATCAGGATTCACATCGTGTAGAGATTAAACTACAAGAGAAACAGAAGAAACAACAGGAAGAGTGTGAGCGCCAAAGAAAACTAGCAAAACTGAAGGAAAAGGTTAGCTGTTAGAAAAAATACATTTATAAGTACCCAGAAAAACTGTTAAAAAACAGAACTGGCGTTTTTAGTAAGTAAAATTGTTGACTTGATTTGCTTAGGTGGAGGTTCATATAAGCCGAGATCCATCGAGGCTGTGGAGGCCGACTAAAGGCTGGGAAGCGCGTACTAAAGAGAACACCCCATCTGGGGGGAGCCAAGTGTTTCAGATATTTCACAGGTACTACAGTATCCAACATCTCTTAATCCAAATAAATGTTTTTGTGAAAATCTTAGGCAAGGGTCTGGCAAAGTATTGATTATTATAAATAGTAAACTCTAAAACAATCAGATGTTTTTTATTAGCTGAAGGAGTTCCCATTTATGCTGGTCTCTTTTTGGCTCCCTTTTATCATTATTCAGTCTAAGTTATCAATTATCAAAAACATTTTGGTGTTACACAGCTTTCAGAAGAAAAGTAATGCAAGCACAATTGGAAGTTTGTTTTTCATTTGGAGTCACTTTGGTTCATTTTGTGTGAAAATAAATTACCTTGTTTGTTATTTTAGTGTTTTTAGTGGGTTTTTTTTATGTTTTTACCACAGAGCTGTTCCTGCCTGGAGACAAGACTTGTGAAATGGGCTCTACACAACAACAAGTGTTACATACGATTTTTTAAAAAGATATTCACTAGTTCACTTTTATCTTTGACAGAGCAATTGAAAATGTACCCTTACAACAATTTCTTTTTTGAATGTTTGAAAACCACCAAAATTTAAACTGATATTAAACTTCATTTTCACACTGTCACGCTGCATATCATTTAAAACATGTTAAATGAAATATCTCTATAGAAGAAATGATTTCTTTTCCCGTTAATGGCATCCTACAGCTAAGGAGGGTAATTCGTCACCTGCTATACAGCTTATATGGGTGATGCATCTGTGGAGGTCTGTGTTCAGCGCCACCACTCCGAATACTATATCTTGTGCTGTGTTTCTGTATCTTCTTTTCATAGTTAAAGAGCAGCAATGATAAGCAAAAATCTTCCAAACCATTTCAGAACAGGACATAACATTTACTACCATTTATGTTGTTCAGAAGACTACTATGTAAATCACCATGTTATAATAACATCTTCATGTGCTGCTATTCCCCCCCCTTGCTTCCATAAATTAATTAGTTTCCTTTTATGACTTATTTCCCTTTATCCCATGGGTTTGTTAGTATCCCCTACGTTTTTCGTTAGTGTTTTTTTGCTAACTTATCAGCCGTTTCATTCTCTTTTATTTCAATACGTCCAAAACTGCATTCATTGTGTACACTGATGTACATCAGTAAATCGTCTCCATCAGTTCTTGCAGACATTATACTTTGAGAGCTGATGACAAATGTAATTGGCTTAATCTATTCAATCCACTGCAATCCTATTATTATAGCAGTTAAGTCTATGGAATATTTTAATCATTTGTTACTTATTGGTAAATTTATTTCTGAATTAAATCTTAGCCTTTATTATTTTATTTTAACAAAAGGGGTTAGAACGACGCTTTTATTTTGGCGCATGAAGCGGAAGTGACGCAAGGTGTTTTCCGGTATGTAATGATGGCGGACTTTGATCAGACGGAGTTTCTGCGCGAGCGGCACGTGCGTTTCTTTCAGCGCTGCCTGCAGGTGCTGCCCGAGAGATACGCGCCGTACGAGACCAGCAGGTGACACGTTTCATTTGACATGTTTTCATTTGATGAACGCGAGGGATCTGGCAGCCGAACTCACTGATGAAAACGAAAGTGCAACACAGAGCCCATAAATAAACATTATCGTGATATCGTGATTTAGGTGGTGATTTATTAATAGTCACTCGCGCTGGCGATGAACAGCTGCTAAGTGTATAAACGCTTTTTAGGGATTTGAATAGTGTCACAATGCTGGGCGCATATGGCAGGTCGTTTCAGCATTAAATACTCCTTGCTTTACTCGACATTAATCAGTTATAATTGCAGATATCTCTCATTGTAATTCTCACTAGTCGAATTATAATTATTACTCGTCAAAGTACAATTGTTCCTATCTTTAAAAATATTTAGGGATAGTCAGAACAAAGTTATAAATGCTACAACGGCTTACCATAGGACGCAGCCAAAAAGGTTTATGACTAGCTAAAGAATCTAGAAACGTTCAAATGTACCGTACAAACACTGTACTGCCAAACGTTTGAGGTACAATTGCTGCTTTTGGAACGAAAGTTTCTGTACTTACAACTGAGCTGCTTCTACAATCATTTATAATTTGATACAATAATGCCAGTATGTTTGCACATTTGTTTTAGTGACAGAAGCTCCACAGTGCAACAAACAGACATAAGACACAAGCAATAAAGACAAATACAAATATACAGGCAATGTGCAAGGTGCAAAAACAGTAAAGACAAAACGATATACAAATTAAACTAAACATTTAGACAATAAACGATGTACATGTGCAAATAAGAAATGAGGTAAATTTTGTGTGTGTATGTTGTTTTGTGTTCCATGTTTGTTGTTATTTAATGTTAAAGTCTGTAAGAAATCGTTTGGTATTAAAATGAAAGGAATGAGGACATTCCAGTCGCAACATCTAGTGATATATGAATTGTATAGTAATATGTAGGTTTATTATGTTTTTGGTGAAGGTGGATGTTTATTGAGTTTATTCTCTACAGGTTAACTATTGTATTTTTTGCACTGTCGGGTCTTGATGTTCTTGACGCCTTAGATGGGGTGGATAAACCTGGTTTAATTGAGTGGATTTATTCACTGCAGGTGCTTCCCACAGAGGATAGTAAGTTTTTCTCTATAATTTCTCTATATTCTGTTCTTTGCCTGATGTACCTCACAGTTAATCTCTTATGTATGTGTTCCACATATTTAAGTTATTTGTTTTTGGGAGGGTAGTATGTCATCAGATCTGTGATTTCATCAGGGTTTAATCTGTGGCGCTGTGGGTTCCGCGGTTCCTTGCACATTGGAGTTCCATACAATACTTCAACGGTACTGATAGTATTCTGCTTGTTGCACAAACTTTAAGAAAGAGTGGAAGCGTTTTTGATTGTTTAATTACATTCCTAAACCACATGTTAGAATGTAATTGTTGGCAACATCTAGCTCATTTGTCACTGCAGACAAAGCTATAGTTATTTAAGTTCACAAATTCAAACATAACTATGAAATCAGGTTTGTGAAATATGTTGATTGTGCATCTGTAAACATTTCAATCTCTTTGCAGGGCCTGAGTTCTCCTCACATGTATGACAGTGGTCACATAGCAATGACCTACACTGGTTTGGCGTGTCTCACTATTTTAGGTGACGATCTGAGTCGTGTCAATAAAGAGGCTTGTCTGATTGGTTTAAAAGCGCTGCAGCTGGAGGATGGCAGGCATGTTGCTCTGATGTTACAGTGTAAAGAATATTATAGTTTTGTCATGTTTACTGCACGAAATCAAAGACATCAACTAACTACATCAACAATGTGTAATTGTCACTGAACTTGCCGTTTTTGTGTTTGGGCTGCAGTTTTTATGCTGTTCCGGAAGGCAGTGAAAACGACATGAGGTTTGTTTACTGTGCTGTTTGTATCTGCTACATGCTTGACAGCTGGTCTGGTATGAATCGTCAGAAAGCCATAGACTACATCAGGAGAAGCATGGTGAGTCTCCATCTTATCCATCCATCCATTCATCTATCAGCAATGAATGGAGGCATTTATCCTGTGTAACAAAAGAACACAACAGTGTTTGTTGTTAAAATCTTTAATTATCATTCAATATTTCATTTGAGTTAAGTTAATGCAGTATGCATTTACATTTAAGCATTTAGGTGAAACGTTTATACAAAGCTTATTGAGTGAGGAACACAAAGGAATTCATCTTAGGGGACAATAATATGAAGTGTTAACTCTCAACTGTCTTGGCAAGAAGCAAGAAACAGTGGCAAGAAACCAAAATGCCAGTGATGTATAGATAGAGTTTTTTTTATTTTATTATAGGCTGATTATAGACTGGTGCGACTGACCAAACAGAGTTTGGAAGATTGTTCCACAAGTGAGGAATTGTTAAGGTCCTTTGAAAAAGGTACCACCGTGTGACACTCATTGCCTGACTGCAGGGTTCTAGATGGGGTGTAGATGTGTAATAGGATCTCAAGGTTTTCTGGTGCAGACCAAGTGAAAGTTTCATGTGCTAGCAGTAATGATTTGAATTTACTGGCTGTAATCTTTGGTAACCGCTAACCCTAGTGCAGTGGATCAATTGAGGTAAAATGTCAAATGAAGGACTGCTGCATCTCTCTCTGTGTCTGTTAACAGTAAATCTAGTTCTAGCAATGTAATCCATTTGTTTGCTGTTATTTCTGTCTGGAGTTTTTCACTAATACTGTGCCGTGTGTTATAAACAGACAGTGGAGAGAATAATCTGCTTACTGATTCACTTTAGGTCTTACAGAGTGACAGAAAAGAGACTGAGCTGCTCTGGCTTTCTCAGCATATTGAAGACACTGGCAGTTAGACCAAATATTTTCTTAGTTGTGGATGTTTAGTAATATGAATTAACTTGCCACACATTCCTGTTTCTGTTTCACTGCATTAAGGTGTTTATAACAATGAAAAGTTTATTTTTTTTAAATATACACTTAGAATTGATATACACCAGTTTACACTTTTGCACTGTAATACAGTTATTGTGTTAAACAACAATAATGCTCATTCAACGCAGGTAATGCAGGTTAATTAACTATGGTATAATTAACTGTGGTCTTTATTTTTCAGTCATATGATGGAGGCATTGGTCAGGGGTCTGGGCTCGAGTCTCATGGTGAGTTTTATTTTAAATTTAATGGGGGATGTTTTATACACTGAACAGTTAACACTGATCACCCAGATAATTGGTTTTAGTTCACTCATAATTTTCCAAAAATGTTTCATTATTTTGAAGTGTGAGAAATGTTAATTACAGAACCTCTATGAAACTCTCTCTCTCTCAGGTGGTTCCACGTTTTGTGCCATTGCATCTCTGTGTCTGATGGGGAAATTGCAGGAAGTGTTCAGTGAGAGAGAACTGAGGAACATACGCAGATGGTGCATCTTTAGACAGCAGGGCGGCTTCCATGGGCGGCCCAACAAACCTGTGGATACCTGCTACTCTTTCTGGGTGGGCGCGACACTGGAAGTATGTTGGTTCATACGTTGTTTATTAAAAGTTATATATAGTCTTAACCCTGGAGTCTCACAGATCTGCTGCTTCATGATCTAAAACTAGTGTCAGATGAAAGACATGCATGATGACTGGAAACTGCTGCCTTACTCTCCTAAACAATCTGTTTCCGAGTGTCCAGTAACATGTTCGTCAACACTGAAAGTAAAACTATACAACTTCAGAAAAATGTACAAACTTTCAGCGCAATTGTGTTTTTACTAAACCTGAATTTTACTGCATAACTAATTTTTTTGTGCGTAATACAGAACCTGTTGCAAACTCTGGATGTAAGTCTTTTTTAACATACCCCTTTTTTTAACATAGATGTAACCCCTTATTTCCGCAGCTGTTAGATGTGTTCAAATACACAAACTTTGAAAAGAACCGGAACTACATTCTGTCCACACAGGACCGTCTGGTGGGCGGTTTTGCTAAGTGGCCTGACAGTCACCCGGGTAAGATTACAGATGCATTCAGAGTGTTAAAGCTCTTTTGTTTGAGGTTGTCAATTGAAACGAGTGTAACTGGATATGCAATCTAATTATGAGCTGAAATTGCTGAAAGATTGTTGGTACTTTCACCAGTTATCGCAGGCACCTTTAAAACTGCTTTTTCTATATTTGATTAACAATCAATGTACACATTATAAAACAAATGTAACATTAGTTATATATTAAAAAAATCACTCAGAATCACACTCATGTTGTGTACAGATGTTGCGAATAATATTTGGATTTAAAGGGGCTCATATTTAATTAGTCATTCTAAAACAAAATAGCTGTCTGTTAGTTTCTGGCAGTCGCTCGTGTCTGTATTCTATATGCAGTTTGTGGCCGCCAGTGCTGATAAAAATCTCTGCGTGTTTGTCATGCACAGGTGTTACATAAGTGACTCTCTTCTGTTTTCTCCTGTCATGACGATCGTTTAGACCCTCTTCACACCTACTTTGGCATCTGTGGCTTGTCTCTGATGGGAGAGGCTGACCTACGTAAAGTGCACCCGGCTCTGAACATTAGCGAGCGAGCGTTTGACTCTCTGCGGCAGCTACACGGTGTGTGGAGGGAAAGCAGCACGTGACCACGGATTGCGATCCTCCATCCCTGACCTGAGCAATAGAGCCGTCCTCCTCCCGATCTGATGAATAAGTGATCAGATTCAGATTTATAGTTTTCTCCTCAAGCTGCTTTATATTCTGCTTTGCATAAAACTGGTATGTATGTACATATTACAAATGATTGCTGTCAACTGGATCAATTTGTTCAAATTCTTTTCTGGGCGTTAATATTATGTACTGTATAATTTTGTGCTTCATATATTTTCATAGACAGAAATGTCATTGTACTGTTTCTTTTTCGTGTGAAACTTTCTTCTCTTGAATGTGCCTCAGATTGCTGCCTCTCCACTAAAGACACTTGAATGTTATCTTCAAGGATCATGAAGTGATTTTTTTTTTAGATACTTTAATTTCAAGTGTAGAGATGACAGTAATGCGGCTCGTATTTTGACGTTAAGTGCTGGTAAACTGCAGGCATGTGTCAGTAAATATCTTTTGTCATGGAAAAAATACTCTGTGGTGTTGGTGAGACATGAGTACAAAATTAATAGAAATAAATGAAATTTGAAGGTTGTCCTTCATGCTTCTGAAAATTTATTAGTAAGATTTCAGTGTCCTGAAATATTTGTTGCACGTAGAGACTTTTTATGTCTATACCTTTTCATTGGCTTTATTTTGCTAAATTTCTGTAAAACATGAGCATTGTAGCCTTTTTCATAATGTTGTTTGATTAAAAGCTTTTTCAAAATTATCTTAAAAGTTTATTGAATTATGAACTTTGTGAATTACCACTGAACAAATGATGTAATGAAAACTGTCAGCTACAGTAGACAGATTTTATGGAAAATAAACTAACCATGTGTTCCTTAGATCTGTCCCTGCCTGTTCTTATCACTTGGAATAAAAGAAAGTTACATTACAACGTCATTTGGTGCTGTACAACTCGGACATGACATGACGGATATGAAGGCTGGTTAGGGTCATCCAGGTGTAGTTGGACTAAAATGGTAAATGGTTAAATCTGAGATCTGCAAAGGTATTAAAATGGATAATGTGAATCAGAAGGCAGAATAAATGTCTTTCTGCTGGAAGCTAAAATTGCTCTGGCCTACAGAACCTTCAGAAATGCAAAGGTAGATTAGATTTGTAGATTACTGCCATTTCTATACTGTATGAACGTATTTGCTGTAGATATTATAGTTGGCCAGTCTGAGGCACATATGTAATGAAAGCGTACAAAAAACCTCATCAACATCATGCGGATAAACTGCTTTAAAATGTATTTACATATGCTCTTGTAATGTGGCTACTCATTTGTTATTGTAATTGTGTCTAACATGCCTTATTTTATTTCTCACTTTAAGGTCATTCATTCGATCTCTGTGACATCATGAAAGTTTCATTTGACGACACAAAGAGCTGTCAGTCCAGCGAGGCCACGCCCACCGACAGACAGGGTGGGTGTAGTTTCGTGTCTTAGAGATGATCTTCGAGGTTGATCGAATTTCCATTTACAACTGTAAGCGATCGATGACACAAACTTTGCACATAATCTCTTTGTGAGAGGACGATGTCAATGCAAAAAAACGAGACTAATAATCTCGGTTTTCATAACGGCCCGTGATCGATCATCTGTTGTAAGGAACAATGATGTCGGGATCCGAGGAGATGTCGGAGTTCGCCAGTATCGTGGAGCGCATTGAAAGAGGCGAGGTAGGCCGATTCGTTTACAAATCTCAGACCTGTCATGAAGATTACAAACGGGACAAATACTGGTCAAATGCAGCTGCCACACAGGAAGATGTAAATCTAAATACAGGCAGTCTGACAGATTTGTATGGCGACAAACGGGCTAGAATCGTTTTATAGCGATAAGCTTTATGTTTAGTCTCATGATGGTTTGTGATTCTGTAATGAACTGCTGACACTGAAAAACTCTCTGTAAATAACGTCACTTTCCCTGTTCTTTAATGCTGAGCATGTGCGATATTTTAACTGTTTTGACGCGCCATTGACGTTAGGGGAGATTTTCGCAGTAATGAATCATTCATGGCAGAAATGCGGCGCCCTGCATGATTGACTCGTGTGAAACGCGGCATTACGTCACCTTCTGACCCCGCCTCTTATTTAAATAGACTTGCGTTCCTGCAGCGTTACTATAGTGACGGGACCCTGACTCCGCCCAGCGGTCTCCGCTGTTCATTAGTAACGCGGCGTTTTCGCTTCACGTTTAATTACCGGCGCTAGACGCTGTTCAGGATGTCCAGACGGAGCTCCGTTTTCGTAAGTACATCAAATCCCTTCGGTAATTTCTTGGTCGTGAGGAACAGCGCTGTAGCTGTTTGCCGAGGACATGCCATTAAACGTGTTGTTCTTCTTCTTCAGTTGAATTAAACAAGGTCAATGTAGCTAATAAAGTTAATCCGTCACAGTAACATGTTGTTTAAAAAGGATCATCTTTCAGTTTCATGATCGAAGCAGAAAGGCGAAACTAAACAATGAAAGTTAGTTCCCCAAAACCGCATGAGGCGGATCCTCAGGCAAATGTATTTACTAAACTTATGTGGCCATTTATAAGTTGGTGAAAAACATCACATTTAAAATACAACGTTATTTATGCGTGAGCAATTAGACTAAACGAGTTAAAATTAGTATGAGTAAAAATCTGTTGTTGTGAGACTTAAATGGGTAAATGCACAAGACGATTTTAAGACAATTGGGCCAAACCCTCATATTACCTTTAATATTCTCTACTTATAATGTGTAATTAAACCTTGACAGATTCCTTTGCTCGGACTCGATTAGACCAGCCCCTGTTGTTCTTGTTTTTGTTATATAGATGCCAATGAAGAACATTGAGCGGGAGTTGATCTGTCCAATCTGTAAGGAGCTTTTTACTCATCCGCTCATCTTACCCTGCCAGCACAGCATTTGTCACAAATGTGTCAAAGATCTTCTCATGCCCAACCATGATGACTCCATCAGTACAGATGCGGGATCCGAAGGGTCGAACCCAGGCAGCCCTCGATCTAGAGTTCCTTCTCCAAGCATGGAGAAGCTGGACAGACTGGTGCGCTCAGGTAAGCAGGTCTACTAAAGTCTTGATGTAACTGTTGGAGAAGGTCCATAAACTCTTAATGCAGTTGTTTGTTTTTATAAGTACTCTATTTGCATTGCTGGTCTTTGCCTACAGCTACTGTATCCATCCCAAACATTTACAGTTGTGTTGTTCCTGTAATTTAACTTGTAAAGCATTACGTTAGCACCGCAAATGTTGTGGGTTCAATCCCAGGGAATACAAGTACTGATAAAAATGTGTTCCTTAAATTCACTGTATAAGTTATGCTATGGATAAAATAAAATGAATAAATGTAAGTTAAATTCTGCCTGGGTTTAGTAACAGCATTAGTATATTATGTGTTTACTTCAGGACTATTGCTCCTGTCAAATGCCTGGGCAGGGTAAGATGAGCGGATGAGTTAAAAGCTCCTTACAGATTGGACAGATGCTTATCATTAAAGTTCAAACCCGTTTGTCTTCTAAAATGTTTTTTTTAAATAAATATTTGTCTCGTTAGAATTTATGTAATAAACCTTTGCATTTTGTTTTTGCAAAGTAGTCAATATCATTTTAGTACAGCAGCAACGTTCGAATGTTTTTTTGCTCATTCTAGTATTTATTACAGTTACTATTTAAAGAACTGTGATGCAGTTTTCATGTTTGTACAGTCATTGGCTGTGAATCAGGTTTCACTTTACTTGTGTTCATTTTTCATCATTGTTAGTTTTGTTTCACTTTTCTCTCTGTTGCCTGCAGCCTCACTGAGGAGGTCGTTTGGAGGGAGAGGTAGATGTGGGTTACATAATTTAATCAGCTGTCTTTAGAATCCCTGTTACACTTTCTCGTCACGGACAACTGTTTCCTGTAAATAAGTCTGCTGAGCGTATTGATAGCGGGAAGCACCGCCACATCAGTGCTGTGCATTTGTTAGACTTGGAGACTTTCTGCTATAAATTACAGCAGGTGTTGCCATGAAGAGGACACAGGAATTGGAGACACTTGGCAAGGGGACATTGTCCTTTTTAGTGTTTTTCTTTTGCATAGACAATATTGAGATGTGTAGGTGATAATTGTCTTTGAGCGAATTAGCTTAATTATTAACAATATTGAATCAAGCAGCAGGTAAAGGCCTATTTTTATTTATGGTGGTTTGTAATTAATAAATATTAATTACATCCTTAATTACTCGCCCATATGTTTTTCCAAACCTGTAAAATCTTAATTTGTCTTTTTAGACAGCAATGCAAATGCCACTTTCAAGGCCCAGAAAGATGATAAACTCTTAAAAGCTGTCCAATCACGAAGTGACAAGAATACATTTTGTGTGCAAAAGCAAATATATTTTTTCATTTTGTGCTAGTTTCTCAACATTTACGAAAGCCCCACAGCACATGAGCATGGTTCTTGCAAATAACCCTACATTCTGACATAGGACACTATGATCGGGGAGTAAAAACACAGAATTGCTACACTGTGTTTACAAGTAGAGAAAGATGCACACTGTACATCAATCTTTGTAAGTGTCTGCAGGGGTCAGTGTAGATGATTACTTGCAATTTTTGCCTTCTGGGTTCTACGTCCAAATGGCAGCTTCTTTGTCAGAACCATGTGCTCTAGTGAATGGGTGTCAGAAAATACAGATGGGGAAAAAAAAATCAAATAATTTATCATTATAAATGTAAAATGTTTTTTTTGCACACAAAAGTATTCTTATTACTTCATAAAAGGAAAGCTAAACCACTAGTTATATGGACTATTTTAACAAATGTACTACCTTTTTGGACTTTAAAAGTGCTATTTGCGTTGCCGTCAGTAGTTCTTTTAAATGCTGAGTTCACCGGTGAGATGATGACCTCTGCTGATGAAACAAACTATTTTGTAAACAGACAAAACTTATTTTGTATGATTGAGAGGTCATTCTGAATGTCCTGAGGCAATTTTAAAACCCACTCTAATCTTTGTTAAACTGCACTAATTAAGTAAAGGGAACTTGAGCCCTGGTAGCTCCGGCTGCCTCCTAGATATGACTTACAGCCGGGTATGTGGTTTTGTAGGGGCCGAACACTCTGTCCTACCACAGTGACCTTGTGCTGATTGGCTCTTGGTCTGAGCGTCATTTTCTTTCCCTCTGCACTGAGTATCAATGAGGCAGCATCAGGTCTCAGCATGCCACGCTGCAGGTGCCACACCTGCTCCTCCTTGGCCAGCGCAGCACACTCATGGTTTAAGTACACGCCATGTTTTAGTCATACCAACCTTCATTCCCTGATTTGGAGCAAGGTGTTCCTCCCGGTTTTACCTCTGACATGTTCACGCCCATCGTTCTGTAACGTGTTGCATGTCACTTCATCTGTGCTGCATGTGTGTGCTAACCCTGCTGCATCAAATAGTGTGGGTTCTGTGTCTTTCTCTTGATTGGTGTTTGTTTGCATATTAGTTTAATGATGCTTGTTGAGGAAATAATTTTTTTCCCGCTTGTGAAGTAGCAAGAGGCTTAGACACTGACCTGGACAAATTCTTCACCTTGCTCTACTTCTTAAACATGATGTGTGTAATGTTGAGGCTGCAAAATGCTTTCTCAAATTGCACCATCCTGTGCACAGTCAGGTATAAGTATAGTGAAGGAAAATAAATTCACTGTAAAAGACACTGTGCCAAAACAAAGATCTTGATTTATTGAAATAACCTTAACCTGCAGCAATAATCAGAATCTCAGGTGAATTATCATCTTAATTTAAAGTAAAGCACATCAGCCCTTTCTAGCATTGGGTTTGTTTTTCACAGGACTGATGATTGAATGTGTTTGAAAACAGAAAATACTTCAGCCATGATCCAAGAGGCCTATAAATGCATGGACAAATGTGAATGGAAATCTGCATTATAATGTGTATTTATTCACACCCTGATTGTAAAACCTAAACTTTAGGAACAGCTGTTGTTTATATTAAATCTGATTTATCTCCCGGCTGTAAAACCTTCTGATGTGTTTGTTTTTCTGCTGCTATTTTGAAACTGGAAATGGCATTTTAGGGCAATTATGGCTACGATTTAAGTGCAGTTCTGTTTGTGAACTTTACAAAGACCTTGATAGCATTCATCAGCATTTGTTCAACTGCATGTCATGTAAGTGTAGTAAAACTGTCTGTCAGTTTTACATCTGTCTTGACAGTTTTTTTTGTCAAATTGGTTTTTATGTTCTAATATCTTTTGTGTGAAGTTCCTTTTGTCCAGATTACTGTCAGCTGTTTTGCTGTTTATTTTTGTCTCAGAAACTTGTCACTCCACTTATGTCTCACCTTCTTCGTAGTCACTAGTGCTTTATTATTGTTGTGTGTGTGTGTGTGTGTGTGTGAGAGACCATGTGTATACACATCCACCTATTTACTGTGACTGGTGTTACATTGTGATCAATCAGGATCCATCTCTTCTCCTGGTTGGAGGCGTTCTTCTGTTACACCTCGTGTTACCACCTTCCCATGTCCTGGCTGCCAGCATGACATTGATCTTGGGGAACGAGGGATTAGCATGCTTTTCCGCAACTTTACATTAGAGAGTATTGTGGAACGCTACCGGCAGGCAGCCCGCGCAGCTGTAGCTATCATGTGCAACATGTGTAAACCTCCTGTTCAAGAGGCCACCAAAAGCTGCATGGACTGCAAGGCCAGCTACTGCAATGAGTGCTTCAAGATGCACCACCCATGGGGAACTCCTAAAGCCCAGCATGAATATGTGGGTCCCACCACCAACTTCAGACCAAAGGTATAAAAAGATCATCTGTCGCCTTTGATCTGACCATTCAGAATCCCCTAGAAATGAAAAACCCTTCTGTTTGTGTTTACAGGTGTTAATGTGTCCTGAACATGAGATGGAGAAAGTTAACATGTACTGTGAGGTGTGTCGACGCCCAGTGTGTCATCTTTGCAAACTTGGTGGTTCTCATGCCAACCACAAAGTCACTTCAATGAGCAGCGCCTACAAGATCCTTAAGGTGGGTCAAGGGTTATCAAATATTAAAATAATGTGGTAATTCTGTTGCAATTAATGGGGGAGGTTGTACAACTCAATATGGCTGTTACAGCAAACAAGTCCTGACTACCAGTAGAAAGAGCCCATCAACAATCACTAAACACTAATGATTCTCTGGGCAAGTGGCTTGACAGCCTTTTCTTGTGCACAGTAGCTGGGATGAGGTGGAAAACCTAAGCTTAAGAAACTGCTTAAGGAACAATTTGTACAGCTGGGGTCGGGTTTAATAGTTTGGAAATATATTGTTTTAGAGCTGCTCAAAGGCATTGCAAAGATTTTCCATAAAGTGACATTGGGTGGGTCTGAATAAAAACCCACAACGTGCCACCAGAAGAACATCAGGCCCCTCCCTAGCTTTCTGTTTGTGCTTGAAAGAGCTCCTAAAGTATTTATGCTGGTGCCTGACCCGAAAACAGGTGCTCTCATATTTCTTGTGAATAGATCTAACTTGGCCTCCTGCAGGGCTTTGATGTCATTGGAGAAGCTGCAGATCAATGACCCAGAAAGATGAGAGCAGTGACTCATCCATTTTAATGAATCATTTCAGCTTTATGATATGTTCAAATCAACCTTTTATTGCCTCATATTTTTTAAAGCTATTGAACATCTCTGACTGTCCAGAAATTTTCTTTTGTTTGTTCTGATGGATCTTTCCTCCTTGTTAACAGGAGAAGCTGTCAAAGAGCATCCATTACCTGATCACCAAAGAGGACCAAGTGAGGACTCAGATTTCTGAGCTGGAAATGTTGATTCATCAAACAGAGGTGAAGAATGTTCAAAATGGTCTACATTTATAAAATCAACATTTTATGAATATTACACTTTGCTACAGTCTCCAAACTCTGAAATGTGAATCAGTTTGTATATTCTGTGTGCTGGACGGAGTGTCTCCCTGGTTCAATATTACATACATTCTTACAGATGCATTGTACTGATTTTAAATGTTTACACATGTAACCAGGCTTCTTTAAAGTCTAACAATGCAAACATAGATATGGATATAAAGTAATTATGTCGTCTTTGGCTGAAAAGTTTTGATGGATTAAATGTTGCGTCTTTTGTGGCAACAGTGACATAATTGTTTAAAATTCTCCAGTGCTCATAACAGCAGCTGTATTTTTGCATAAGATCGAGGTTGATGTTGGTTTTATGCACATAACTAACATCTCTGTGTGTTTAAATGTATTTGCCTTTTTCTTAAGTGTTACTGTAACATGAACTTTTATGAATGTAGGAAAATGGACAGCTTGCGGAAAGAAACGCCAACAAATGCTTTGAGCGTCTCTGTGAGACCCTTCAAGAAAGAAAAAGTGAAATGTTGCAATCCATTGAGCAGACCAGGAACCTGCGGATGGAGCGTCTACATGCGCAGGTGGAGGAGTATCAGGGCATGCTGGAGAACAGTGGACTTGTGGGATATGCACAGGAAGTTCTGAAAGAGACAGACCAATCTTGCTTTGTTCAGACTGCTAAACAGCTTCACATCAGGTTAGGTCACTTCAGTTTTGGTTGTTTGACCTGACCTGAATGGCACTTTGCTTGCTAGTTTCATTTACTTTGCACTTAATTAGTATAATGCTGTTTTTTTGGCGAAGCTGCTTAGTGATCGTAAAGCTTAAAGATTTTGCCTCATGCCAGTAATCCAAAGTCCTTGTGTTTCTGGATTCTGGAAACCCTTGTTTAATCCTAATCTCTGTTAGTACACAAAGCAGCTTTTCACATGAATTTGTCAGCACACACCAGCGATGATGTCACTGGTCATCGAGTAGTGGTGTCATTTATCATTGTTATTGCCTCACAGGATTCAGAAAGCCACAGAGTCACTGAAGACCTTCCAGCCAGCAGCAAACACATCATTTGAGGAGTTTGTTCTAGACGCATCGAAGGAGGAGATGATGCTGAAAGAACTGAGCTTCAGTGGAGGTGCAGTAAGGTCACCAATAATCTCACAGACTCCAGTCATTTTTTAAAATGGCCATTGAAAATGTTTTCAGTCAAATGGATTACACAAGATGCAGAGTTTATTTGAATTACAGAAGAGCTGGACGTGTATATAAATGATGTAAACTCCTCTAGAGCTGGTCCTGCTAATCTGGTGTAATTAGTTTTGTACTGTCCTTGAACGACGAGGTTAATCAATCTGAGGGAGGGCTCACATGGGCTAAACGGAAACTTGGTGTGCTATTACCCTAAACAGATTAGTACTGGGCATGGCTGGAGATTGTTTGGTATGCTGGTCTTTAGATGGTTCTGCAGATGTCAAATCACAAAGATATTGATTGGTGATAATGTGGCTGTGGAAGCTGTAGTCTTCATGACAGATGTTTTCTTCAGTGGAATAGACTAAACTGTTAAAGAGGCAAAGCTGTCATCATTAAGATCTACAGCTTTAAATTCTTATGATGGTATTTTTCCTTCCCAATGTGTCTCAGAAGATTTTTTTCTTCTGTTTTTTCTGCCTTATGCTGTTCTGTCTTTAAATGTAAAGTATGTTTGCAGCATCCTGCTTGAGCTCTCGGCAGACCGGCCAGCTGAGGCAAGCCTCTGTTCTGCAGTGTCTCCAGTGTAAAGCCCTGCTTCATTCTTTGTTCACAAGGTCACGTGTATCTCGTAACGCCAACTCTCAACAATCTAATGACATCATTATAGAATATTAATGTAAAATTATTATTTAATTATTATTTTCCCTTTATTTATTTACTTGCTTTTGGCAAAACTAAAACCAAAGTTGTATGTTTTGTGACATATATAATCAGAACATCTGCAGTACCATCTTTGTTTTAGCCATCCGTTTTTGAGGGGGATAGCCACCATAAAATAATATTGGTAAAAAAAATATTGATATTAAACTTTAGCAGTTTTCTAGTCTCACTGACTGTGTGAGCTAAGATGGACGTACAGCTCAATATGTCGGTCAGACAACTTTCCTCCTGAGCTACAGGTTTATGTCAAAATAAGTCAGCTGATGACTGTTAAACCAGTCAGTGACAGTGGCATGAAAGATACACAACTGTTTTTATTAGATGGTTGTGTGACGTTTTGTTTAAGCTAAAGTGGATGAAATGCAGTATTAATGATGTTGTTAGGCTCACCTGCAGGATTCAGAAATGTACTCTAGACAGGGTACAGAAATTAGTGCACAGATTCCAGTTGTTTCGCTGTCATTTACAGAGACAGGACTTGTGTGTGTGTGTGTGTGTTCGTTCATGACTGCAGTGTGTGTTCACTCCTCACAAAGGATGGGTTTAAATGCAGAGGTCACATTTCGGTTATTGGTAACTATAACTAACAAATACATGTCAAATTGTCAAGTGACAATTGAGAATAAACTCCTGACTAAATGCTCCTGACTTTCTACATTGATCTGAACTTTTCTAGATGATTTGTATGTATATTATGTGTCTATTTACTTTATTCTGTTAGTTCCGGAGCCTCCCGTGATCGATCTGTCCCGCTCTCGTGTTTACAATGAAGCACTGATCCACTGGCGGACATCTGAGGATTCTATACCCTCAGACCATTATATTGTGGAGTACAGGAGTTTGAGCAGTGAGGATGGAGAGCCTGGCAACTGGAGGGTGACAGAGCGTGTGTACGGCAGCAGTACAGTGGTGTCTGGTCTGGACTTCAACTGCCAATATGCTTTTAGGGTAAAGAGCTGCCGCAATGGCACGTTCAGCCCCTGCAGTCCAGAGGTGGTCTTCCACAGCCCCCCAGCAGCAGGTACAACACTGAGTGTAATGAGGCACACAGACATGGGGCAGTCTGTTCACTTATAGCTACTGCTCTTTGTTGTTGTGATTGTTTTCTTCATAAGATGTGCCAAACAAAAAAGCCCCTCCCCAGATGCTTGGTCCATTATAGAGATCTGGAGCTGTATTTATAGAATTCATGTATGAGCTGTGTTAGAAAATGCATTGTTTGATTTGTTTTAGTGTCTTCAGCTAAATATATGAAATGCTGTATGAAAACTTCATGTTAAGGGTTTGTTCTTTCACTGTTTCAGTATAGAAAAGCATTTTTATTTTTAGCTATGTGGCTGAATAAGTGATTTTTGTCTCTGCCCCTCAGTGTTTGGCTTCCTGTTTAATGAGAAGTGTGGATTCAGTGTGGAACGTCTTCAGCTCAGCAAACACAGGGACTCTGTGGAAAGCTGTGCTGGATTAAGTTTCCTTCTGGCTGCAGAACGTGTGCAGACAGGAAGTTATATTTGCCTCGACTACATCATCGGAGATACGGGCATTTCGCATGGATGCCATTACTGGGCTTTTCGTGTGGATCCTGTTTCCTATATGGTGAAAGTCGGGGTAGTATCTGACTCCAAGCTAACAGAGTGGTTTCACAATCCTCATGAGACCAGCAGCCCCAGGTAGGAAAAAGGACCAGCCCCAGGTTTTTTAACACACATTTTACCAAAGGAGCTGTTTTTTAATAAATAAAATAAAAAGCACTAATTTTTCTTAAATAAAAAGCACTGATACAATGTAACAGAGTTTAGGTTAATTCACAGTATTAGACAGCGTAACTACAGACTGCAGGTAGGGTTGTGTTTGACAGTGTAGCTGTGTTCTGTAGGTACGATCATGACAGCGGCCATGATAGTGGGAGTGAGGACACCTGCTTTGAGGCTTCCCAACCCTTTATTCTGGTAACCATCGGGATGGGACGACTTTTCATTCCTAAAGCTTCTGTCACAGCTTCCTCTGGGGACCATGGCAACCGAATCCTCCCCATGCCGCAGAGAATTGGCGTTTGCCTTGACTATGATGCTAGCCGTGTCTTCTTCTATGATGCTGACACCATGCGCTGCCTGTACGAGAGACGGGTGGATTGCTCTGGTGTAATGTACCCTGCATTTGGGTTCTTGGGTGGTGGGACGGTTCATCTGGAAGAGTTCATCACAGCAAAGCGCTTGTCATATATGTGAGAGTCTGTTTTCATTTTAGTTTAGGGTTATCCATTTAATTCTCCAGTTCCTCATAACAAAATAACAGTCATACAGAAAATCTGGTCTAGGTCTAATGTTGAGTGCCTTCAATACCATCAGCTGAGTTTCCACACGGACATCAGGTTTTACAGGCACACACACACACACACACACACACACACTTGATGCAGGGGCACCTTAATACACAGTTATTCAATGATATCCATCACAATGGCACTTTGAGTAATGTGCACTGCTACTGTTATTGTGTCATAGTTAAGTGATCTTAAAATTTACATGCAATTATGATTTGTACACTGCATGATTCACTTCAACTGAATGTTAAGTTGTGCACTAATACTGAACTTTTTGATTATTACTATTGTAACCTGAAACATTAGATGTTTCCTAGAACATGATGTAAATGATTGTTTTATAATCAAGCAACACCTTTTTTCCCTATATATTAAAATATTTAATTGAATTGAAACAATTTGAATTGAAATGTAGCCTCTGAGTCACATCAGTGCTGCTCAGCTGTAACCAAATCATTGATTCGTATGAGGCATACCGTAACACCTTAAATATTTGTATGCACTATTATTGCCATGGCAAATATCTTGACTGAAATAACTTGTATGGCCTTATTGAACAATCGCATGTTTTTGCTTGATTAACCAGATTACTGGCTAGAGAAGTTGCTCTTGAATAATTCGCAGTTGGAGGAATTATTGGGATTGATTCTGCAGGTACTTGGCCTGTGACTTTTACTACCTCTTAACTCTTTGAAAACTTGTAGTTTTTTTTTGTTGCTGTACTGTACTAATCTTGTTGATTTGCATTTTAAAATGTGAACTGCTCGATTGCTGAAGATATAAATATTTTAAGTCTTCAGTGTAAAGGTCTTGGCGATTTTTGTTTTGTTTTGTTTTGTTTCGTTTTGTTTTGTTTTAGTAGCAGGTTTCACCATTTTGGTTCAAACTTCAGTAACATTTTAAGAGCAAATTGTACTACCTGACAAGTGTGTTTTACCATGCATTTATTTCCCTCTCACTGAAAAAAATCAGATTTTGTTTTAAATAGTAAAATAAGGAATGTAATCACATAAGTGGAGTTTCAATAATATGGTCACACCTTGTAGGTTTTAGGTCTCCCTAGTTGGGGTTTTGCTTGTTTATCATTTAAAACTCGTTGGTGTTTCTAAATGTATTACGGAACTTTGATTTTGTGTTTGTGTGTGTTTGATAACCATTCAACGTTCCATTGGTTCTCATTTATAAACTGGATTATTTTCATCTCACATGGCTACTGGTAAAACATGAATTCAAAGTTGCACTTGTTCAGGTTTAGTTGTATCACAGACCATGTTTTTTTGGAAGCTTGTAACCAATGTTCTGCTTTTTTCTTCTAAATGTTAGATTGGATCCTAAATGAATTGCTGTGATTTGTAATTTGTGAAACTGAGTTACATTTCTTTATTCACTAGAAAACTAACAGTTCTTAAATGAGCACTTTATTGCAGGTATGCTTCCAGGCTGCTGCATGTACGCTCAGATTAGTGTGCAATATCATTTTGAACACAGGTGGTGCTGTATGATGATTTAATGGAAAATGTCTCTGTTTCTTTTTCTCAATGTGTTTTTTTTTGTGTAATATAAATAAATGTCGTTTTAGCTGTATCTTGTCTTTCATTTGTTGCCACTTATTTGTATTGCCCTTAGAAACTCACGAAATAGAAACGTTTAAGTCTATGCATTGGGCAGTGGTGATCTAAATGAAATGTTTGTGAGGTTCAGAAACAATTAAACATCTGCCTGTTATAAGATAAATCTAATTTATACAGGCACATTTCACAATGTAAGTCGTTTTGAACAAAGGCATCTGCAAAATGTGTAATCTTGAGTGTAATGTACTCAAGATTCAAAAGATTTGTGACATACCAGTTATATATTAGAATACATTAAGTAGTGAAATGTGCATCTAAATGCTCAGCCACACTGTGCAGATAAATAAAGAGGATAAAAAAGAAAAATAAGTGAAATTTAAAATATAAAATGCAAGAATAAAGTTCTGTAATAGCAGCTGGTTAATTTACAGAATGTTTGTCCTTTTTGACCTATTTGGATTTTGTGATGACAAATTCCATTAAACAAAAATCACTTGGCATGAAACAGCTGCAGTAGCATGTTTTCTCCTAGTTTACAGGACGTTTTGTTGTTTCTTGAGGACCTTAACATCTGTATTTGTCCATGTGAATGTTGATTCTCTCTTATTTTGTCACACTGACAGCGATCACCAGTTGCATTTGTCATATTTTATTTTTACTGTTAAAATGCTTTAGTGGACTTTCACTATTTTAAATACCATCAAAACAATCAGTCAGCAGATGGCAAGCCATTACAGCACCATTCTACGGTACTCAAAGAGTCAATAACTCCAGCTGAGAGATCATTTATCAATGAATGATCAATTGACAGCTAAAGACACATAATTAAATGTCTGCTACCAATCCTTCTTTATTCATAATTCAAGGAAAAATAGATCAGTTATAGATCAGTTAGCAAAAAGTGTTTGTTTGCACAACAGAAGGTGGCATCAAGGTATCTGGATGAGTTTAATGTCTTTGGTCCTAACTGAAGCAGGAAAGGAGGGAGAAAAAACAGCACATGACTGAAGGCACTTGATCTTACAGGAGTTTTTAAAAAGAAACAATTGAAAGTTTAAACTGCTATATATGACAAAGAACAGAACTGCTTAACTGTGAGTTCAGTCTTAGACCTATTATCACTACATACAAGGCCATAGGCCACAAAACATACAGATAGTTACATATATACACATGACTGAGCAGAAAAACAAAGTGCTGATCATAAAATTAACATTCAAAGAGTTAGGAAAAATTAGGAGAAACTCATTATCTTTAACAGGACTGATGTCAAATCTATCCAAACAACAAGCAAAACAATCCAAACAGGACATTATCTCTACATACTGATGACTCGCATACCCTCATGCAAACACAACCACATATTCCGTTAAACATCAACAGAACTTTTCCCTCAGTAATAAGAATCACTTCAGATGGTCAAACTGAGGCTGATGTTCACTGAGCAGTAGATGAAACAATTAAGAAAAACAGTAACTTTCAAAAGTGATGAAAGTAATTGTGGATGACAGTCAGTCCCAGACAATGAGAAAATTTCCCAACAGCATGCGTGAGGTAAATCTTGAGTTTCGGTCATGAAGTCTCTTGCTTTAGCACCGATTCAGACAAACAACAGTGTATCCTGCAGAAAGAGATAAACGTAAACACACACAAAATCAGCTGGTCTTGGCATCACTATCTATATACACTAACTACTTTCAGCTGTAACCAGACAAACAGAAACTTTGAATCATTTCAGTCTGTCATCAGAGAATTTTTTTGCTGACAGTCTAAAAGCAAGACAAACAAACTTAGTCAGACTGACACTAACGTAAGCTGAGAGAAGAGAAAGACAGGAACGGGCAGCAGCAGCTCAGGGGTAAATGATAGTTTTGTACTTAGAGTCACAGGTGTGCATCACAGGCAGTGGGTCCGTGATGGTCTCTGAGGAAGCCCATTGTGGGAGGGTTGATCCAGACGGGAGATGGAGAAGTGGGATGGGCTTTTCATGCGATTGGTAAGCTGAGGGTTTGGGGCATCTCCATGGCTGCTCTGGTGACTGTGGTTTCCATGGTAACGATCTTCCTGGTAGCGGTAGTTGATCCGGCCAGGGTTTCGGTGATGGCCGTTGCCATTATGTCGCTGATATCCCTGGTAACCTTGAATAATTTGCCTATTGCCCTGGAAAATCTGAATTGGCAGAGAGAAGCACATCTTTATTCTGACAGATTAGCCGTTTGTTGCGATTTTCTATTTGACCAAGCTCCAATCACGATTTCTGCAGTCATAATTTTTTGTAACTTCATTCATCTGTATGTCACTGACATGACAAAAGCTACAGTGTGGAGACGTGATGACCAATGTCTGTGTGTTGAGTGATCACTACCTGCTTATGTGGCATGTTGGGACGACCCAAGTAAGTAGAGGTAGGCAAAGGCTCAGGAGAGGGTGGGGCTTTCACTGGGGTGGAGGCTGTGACAGAGGATGAGGTGGAGCTGCAACGAGAACGGCTGGAATAGCTTGTCTGAGGATGATACACTACACAAAAACAGACAAACATGTAAAAAATTCATGTTCGTTCACATCCAGCAAAAACAACTTGCTTTCATTATCCCACCTGATCCAAAAGACATGATGCTGCACTTGAGTGGCTCTAGATCATACGAAAATTTCACAGCTTTACCAAGATCTTCATCATATTTGCGTTCACTGACAAAGTGCTGGGGACACAGGAAATAAACAGGAGCTACAGGGGGGTAGTTTGTAGATGACTGTTTGTGTGTGTACAGTTTTGGCTATACTTGTAGGGTTTATTAGTATAGTCAACAAAACTACTTAACACTCACTAGTCAGCTGGACCCCGCTAGTTAAAACCTCTAAAGTTCCAGGTAATGGTAGTCTTTACTAACCTGCAGATTTCTGTGTTTTTTTAAGTGTGTGTGTTTGTACCTTGATGTCAGCTCTAAGTTCTGTAAGCTGGTCCTCTGTCAGTGATGGCGATCGATCAGTGAGTTTCTTCAGCTCTTCTGCTCTGTTATGTCGCCCATCCAGAATCTCCACTGCTCGCATGCACACGTGCACACACACACACACACACACACACAGTGAACAACAGAAACATTGGAACACACATACGATTATCCTCATCGAACACCATAGACGAGAACACAAGTTTACATCGACCAACTTACAGCACAAATTCCAAGTCTTTGTTCATGTTTGACACACACACAGGTACAGCTAGGCTGTAACTCTACTCACTAGCTTCTGCTTTGACTTTGTCCATTTCAGCCAGTAGCGCCACCTCGCGATCCATCAGACTAAAGACAGAAACAAACTTTTCATCGTCAGCTCATCAGACCCTCTTGAGCTTCCCCTCTAACTTTTTATTTGGGTTAAATGAGAAACAAGAAATGTTACAACAAAATCTTAACATTTTACAAGTGTACACTCCAATTCCCCAGAATTTTGAGATGCAGGTTTCTATGTTTGATTGGAGGGTTTGTGTATGATACCAGCTTTGAAGCTCAGCAAATGTCTGCTTGATTCTTTTGATTGAGGAATCCATCTCGTCTTTCACCACGACTCTGTAGCGAGTCAGCGACACTGCACAGCGCTGAAGGTCCTTAACAGAGCGATCCACATTCGCCCCTGAAAAAAATACAACAAATGTCACACATTTTCAACAGCATAAAATAAACTTTGCAAAAGACAGCAAGAGTGCTGCGAATTTGATTTGCTTTAATACACATTGCTGGTCACAGAAATGGTAACTTATGAATCAAATATGATTTCAGTGTGATGTGGTTTTCAATTGATTGAGCCCCTCCCCTCAGGATTTCATGTTTCATTCAGTTATTCTATTCTAGACAGGTTGGAGTTAAACCCTTAACCTGTAAATGTAAATACACAAAGCATGTGAATCATCACACACTAGAGTCACTGGGCTCTTAAGTTATTACCAATCTTTTTGACAGAAGAACCACGCTGCATGCCCATAGAGGCAATAGGGTCAGAGGAATTCTGGGAGCTGGAAAGAGTCTTGGATTGAGACTTGTTACTATAGGAGCCATGATGATTCTCTTGTGCTTCATTACCGGTGCCAGGCTGAGGGGTAGGGCTTAGTGTTAATGTCACTTCTTCACCTGCAGTAGAACAATAACAGAGAGAAACACTAATGACTCAAACATCCCAACAGGTGATAGAGGAGCATCACTCGCCAGTCACTCGGACTCTACCTGTGGCATCTAAAAGCTCAGGGGTGACAGCTTTACAGTCTAGCTCAGCTGCACCCAAGGAGGCAGAGTCTAGCTGCTCGCTCAGAGAATCTAGCGAATCTCCGTCAGCGCCTGCTGAACTGTTTCCATGAAAGCCATTAACAGCTTCTGAACATTCAGCATCTCGGGTGGGTTCAGTAGGGGCAGAGTCCACAGGCACCTCAGTTTGAGGCTTTGGCTTCTTTTTTTTCCTAGGCTGTCATTGAAACAGTTGTTAAAATTAAACATGCAAACTGCAGACTAGACTCCAGCTGACTCTGTAACTAACTTTTACTAACATGGTTACAATTTTTAAGCAACTTATGACACTATATACTGTGCAACAATAAATGAACCCCACAAAGATTTCAGAACATGTGGAATGAAGTCACCCACCTTCTTTTTCCCAGTAACATTCCATTCTTTCAGGATCTCCACAGCACTTCCTGACAACACACACATTACCATTGGTTTTACACTATAACAAACCATCAAACTGAGGTGCAACCCTGTAGTATCTTTGAAAGTGAAAGAATGAAAGTGACATGTTTTTGTCAGATATGGTAACCTGTGCCCGAAATGTGACCTCTGCTTCACTGGTGAGGAGTGAACAAACACTGCAAGTCATGAACAAACAGCCAGAGCAGTGGACAGCTATCACTGCAGCACCAGGGGAGCAACTGGGGTTTGGGTTCCTTGTTTAGGGGCACTGCAGTTGCCACCTGCTTGCACTTGAACCGACTGATTAGAAGTCTGACTCACTAACCAGTAGGCCATAACTGCCCCCCACAAACAACATGGTGGTGTGTGTAGTGGTGGACGCATACCCTCTACACTAGTTTGTCTTTGCTTCTCATCTTTGAAGGGCTGAAGAGAGCAAATGCTAAAGGTGTCCAAACACAGAAAGAATTCCAAACAAGGTTGCTGTTTGGAAACACTGTTTTGGTGCTGACCATTTGCGAGAGTTTCCATTTTAAGTTTGTCTTCCAACCACCTTGTGCAACAGTATCTCAGGCTGCCATCTTGTTGACCCACTAATTATTTAACTGTAAGCTTGATGGGGAAATTTACATAACACTACAAGAGCTAAGTAACTTGTAATTGCACTAACATAACAGCAAAGGTGCACAGAGCGTGTTTGTACCTTCTAAAAATGCTTGCACTGCTCGATCCACACAGTTCTCAAAGTGCTGCAGAACCAGAGCAATTTCATTATTGCTCTTATTGGGCACCACAGTTCGCACTGCATTAATCTGACGAAAGACAGAAGATGAAGTAAAGCAAATGCCTCAAAGCAACAGTTCAATTTGAATTCAACAAATTAATGTATCGCTTTATAATGTAGCACAGCTTTAAAGCAGTTTTACATGTAATCAAAAATAAAACACAGTTAGGGCTTTCTGTATTGTCCAACTTTTTGTACACATTGTCTGACGTGTACAAAACAACAAATGCAATAAGACAAAACACACACACACACACACACACACAGCATGATGAACCCATAATTCATACCTTCTCCTTCATCTTCTCAAAAGTCCCTCCTTGAGACATCACCATTTTAGAGTGAGTGTCAAACACCACTCCAGACACATCTTGAAAAATAGCGAAAAAAAAATGTTTCACAGGTTAGGGTCTCCACACTTGCAGTCTACAGTCAAGACATTTTTCAACCTAATGGTAATTAAGATAAATGAACAAATGCAGAATTTAAATAACTTCCACAACAAATTAACACAAACTAGCTCATTTGTGCACTATAGTTTTTCACAGACTACACATTATGTAGTCAATCAATACAAAGTAAAAAAATGCAAAGTTACAAACACTCAGCAGTGACAGCAGCCAATAAAGTGTACAGGGGCAACTATCATAAGCCACTGCTACACTGTTAAAACTTTACTCTTTGCTTTTGCAATTCCGAATTGTTTGGTGAAACAATTAAAAAAGACAGCAGTGAATAGTGTTTCTATAATGACCTGAAATCTTGTGTAAGTGCTGCTTGTTAGCATATCATGAGCTCAGTCAGAGAAATGCAGGTACAACCTCCAGTAATGCAACTTGCTACGTTTATAACTAAATCAAAGAAATTCTAATGTGTGTGTGTGTGTGTGTGTATAGTTTAATTTAAGTAACATTTCTGAAACCTTTTAACTGTGAAGCTGGTAGTACTGGCACCTGCTTACAAACATCTGCCATAAACCAGCTGGACTGTAATGACACATGGATTTATATCTGGTCAAAGGGTGTTTGCACAATTTAAAGTATGCTGTGCTTCATTCTGGAGTTATGACACAACATACCCACACACCCACACTTGATTAGAGTTCAGAAATTTGCAAAGCCATTGACAGGCAAAAGTTTTCATTTACCAAACAAAACTAGTAATAAACAATGTTGACAGTGGAATTGAAACTTCATGAGAAATCTTCTTTTGGTCCATGCAGAGATATGTTCCTTTTCAATTTCTTTTTAGCTTCATCTAAACATCTTTTCCATTACTTACTTTCAGGAAGACATTTACAGCCACACAGCTGTACCATAGATAATACATTCTTTTTTTCAACCCTTTCCATAGTCACATTGGCTTTATATGGCTTTATAACTGGGGCTTATGGGGCCAAATGATGCTGCTTATCCATTGAGCTGCTATGAACAATATAAACGTGTTATATGAATAAACTCTAACATGGATATAAAGAAACATCTTGTGTGATTACCTTTAGAAGCACTTTTCTTTGCCATCATCCTCCTCGGTCAGCTTCAGCTCTAAGGTAGGGGAAAATTATGAAAACACTGTCAGTAAAAATAGGAACAACGAATTACTTGTTGTTAACTTAAAGGAAAGAAAAGGTGTCTATTGTTCAAACTTTAAAATAAAGCACTAGCGGAGTATCAAATGCTAACGAGAACAGCAGTGAAATGAAGCTAGAAACACCAACACAGAACAAAAGGAATGCAATTTACTGACGCCTGATCAGACCTTACCAAAGTCTAGGCCCAACTCTCTGAAGAAGTCCGTAGAAACGTACAGGATTTGAACTTTGCTGCTGCTAAAGGAATACTGAAAACAAACAGTATATGTGTGCGTTCTCACAATATACTCCACCCTGAGCAAACCAGCTGTAGCCAGAAACACCTTTACAAGTCCAATAACAGCAAACTCGCAGGAAACATAAACTTAACTATACAAACACGCACACGTTTGGACTCCATACACACCCATTCCCTGACGTCACGCAGCGTCACAGGCATACAGGTAAATCCACGTTTAATGGTTATTTAAATCAACAGGAAATGAACGCGTCAGAGGTGTAACAAGCTGAGCAATGACAAGGGCAGAATAAAAATAAAAATAAAGAGCCGAATTAACGACATATAAAGATAAACTGTGTTCTGCCTGGTAGTGGACCACTGTGACTGAAAGAAAACATTATTTCAAGTTAAAGGCAGGGAGACAAACACTCCTCTGCCCACTGTGATGTGGCACAAAACAATTCCCCATAACTGCACAGCGCATTACGCGAGGAACGGCTTAGTGCAGATCTGTTATTAGTACACAAGTGTCTATCGTCGGCAACGAAAACGTCGTAAAACAATGCAATGCAATTAATGTGACTGACATGAGTTGTTTGAGTACAATCACACCATATAATGTAATCAAAAGAATTACTTTTAAACTAAAAATCACGACTGGTGGATTTAAAGTGTAAATGTTTCAGAGATTTGCTTGACAACACGTGAGAGTTTATACCAGCAACATTCATCATCATCATCATCATCATCATCAGAGTGTCTGGCTTGCGCTGATTGTTGTAGCCTCTACTAGAAGCTAAACTAATGCATGTGAACTAAGAGCAATGACGACCAGATACAATTATCTAGGCTAATGCTAAATGCTTTTTTTATATTTCATTTTTGCTGCCATTTATGACAAGCGTGTAAATAAATGTTTTGTTAACAGTCGCGATGTCATCACGAGCGCAGTCGAATTTACTCATTACAAGACTGCGGTGGGACAAAGTCCTACCTGGATAAGATGCAAACACACCTTCACACACAGTGTCTCTCTGGTTCCTCTTTTGTTCGTGCGCGTGACTGAATTTTCTTTCTTTGCGTTCCGCCGGCTCATACGTCACTTCCGTTTAAGTACCGCATTGGCTGCAGTAGGAGCAACATCAACGTTTAATAAAAGTAGTAAATCTATCGAACAGATGCGATGACACGTACTAAAGACATGCGTAACACAAAAGGCCCTACTTTTGTTTCCACTGCTGTTCAGGGTTTAAATGCATTTTGGTTTAGAAAGCCTTTGCTTTAAATGTACTGTTGAAATTATGGATTTGGATGTCTCTCAGATACAGAGTAAACTGCAGTGCTTAGCTAACGTTAAGAATTAATTCAGACACTACAACAAATAATGTTACACTTGAGTGGTTCTGTTCAAAACGTTAATATCAAATATAATAGGTCTATGATGGTTTATCTATGATTGATATAACGACTCTATGTAAACAGACTAAATGTAAACCTCCAGAATTAAGTTGCCTTAATTCTTGTGGTGCGTTACAGGCCTTAGAATAGTTTGCACTATCAAATATTTATTGGAAACATTCTTTTGTTAATTAATGTTAAATTCTTTTATTTCGTTAAATAATGCAGATTCCTAAAAACAAAAACGGAGCTTCCATTGCTATTGATTTCCTTAGATTATTAAATATAATATATAACATTTAAAACCATACATTTGTTTTTATTTATTTTATTGTTGACTTTTTTAATGCATTGCACATCGTTGCCTTTTAGTTTTGCATTGTTTAAAAGCTTGAACTCAACGCCACAGACACGCAACAAGCTCAATGTTCCGAGTCGCGCGAGAATTACTTGGACCAGAAGCGGAAGTTCGTCCTTGTTAAAATGGCGACCCCCTATGTGACTGATGAATCTGGTAAAATATTTCACGTTTAATGTATACTTTCAGGCATGCATGTATGTATGTGGTTGTGTACACACATATATTTCCAACTCCTATTGCCACGTGTACGGCGAGTATGTTGTTGTGGCTGATTGCGGCACCTTCTCACATAAACAATTCGCCTCTTACGCTGTAGCTGTTCTGTAAACAATTTAGTTTCTTCCAATCTTATTTTGTGTATAGGTAAAGGTATTATTTAAGCAATAATACTATTTAGAAAAAACAATATATTTATATTGCTAAGCAATAAATAAAAAAATAATAAAAGCTTATCAGAGTCAGAAAAAGGTCTCGCATGCAAAAAGTCTCGCTTTCCACGAGTAAACAAATATTTTTAGAATTTTTAAATTATGTATATTTTAAGATCCTTGCGGATGTCCTCTAAAGGGCATTTTCATATTCATATTTTGATAGATTCTTTGTCATAGTTCATTATTTAGTTTCTATTCTTTCAGGAAAACGTGTCTGCATGCTTATTTTCAGGAAAATATATTGCGGCCACGCAGCGGCCAGACGGCACATGGAGGAAACCGCGGCGGGTCAAGGATGGATATGTACCGCAGGAGGAGGTACCGGTGTAAGCACTCAACCCACATTTTGTCATTTATGTGGAAGCACAGAGTATAGATGGGAAAATACTACACTCCCGCTCCAGTAAAATTTCTTTGTGTTTATATGTATATAGTGTTTGTGTAGGGCAATGGACTTTTGTATTAGGGTTATAGTTAAAAGTGATAAACTGAACCGAAAAATTATAGGAATAACTGAATTTTTTTTCTTTTTGTAAAAGCTATGAAAACAAGTATGTTAAGTTCTTTAAGAGTAAACCCGATCTGCCACCCGGTATGAACCCAGAGGACGCAGCTGTGGCTCGACAACAGCAGCAGGCGTTCAGCGGGACAGACATGCAGAGTGATGCCACGGGACTCTCAAAAACAGCCAAACGCAACATGAAGCGCAAAGAGAAACGCAAACAGCAAAGCCGACATCATCCAGAGGCGAGTGATGACATCAGTGTCATGAGTAAAGAAATGGATGTAATAGAAATCTCTGCAGAGGAGAAAAGGGTTAACTCCGACTCAAATCCTGACCCCGTCGGCACAGATCCAGCTGCAGCCACTGCAGAGAAGGCAAAGAAGATAAAGAACTTGCGCAAGAAGCTGCGGCAGGTGGAGGAACTTCAGCAGAAGGTGGATTCAGGAGAGCTGAAAACGCCCAGCAAGGAACAGCTGGACAAACTGGGGCGGGGCCAAGTGTTACGGGAGGAGCTAGAGCTGCTGGAAAGGGATTTGTGAAACAAACGAACAGGGCAGTTATGGGTTATTCAAAGGCTCAGATTTTCAGCAACATTGTCTGTTTCCATCATGTCATGGTATAGCAGCTATAACAACTTCATACTTGTGTTTTTGCACTCTGGACTGTTTATGCAGATCATTGTCAGAATCTACAAAAGGGAAAATGTTTCCGCTTTTTCATCTAAACTGATCATGATATCACACTCCATACTAGTGTGGAAGTTAGTTATAAATTAGCTTGTTATGGAGAGTGATGGATTAAAATTTCATGGTGTCATTTTTTTCCTGTCAACTTTTTTATTACAGTACAAAATAATAGTGTGAAATATTAATCTGTAGAATTGTGTTATATTAAACCTAACATAAAACAATGTTTGTTTCTAGTGGTGTTTAGTAAGTGGAGATGTGGTCATGTAAGCCTAAAGAAGCCCTAAAGGTCATGGGCATAGCTGCAGTTACCAAACCTTCCTCTTATTTCATAGTACAGAATGAATATTTTCACGTCTTTGATACTTTTTTGACAGTTAAATGACAGTTATTCAACCAGAATTAACTAGTGTTTCACATTGGAATTTTTACTGTCCTTCAGATCAACCATGTTAGTAAAAAGCAACTCTGTGGCTTTTTAATTAATCCTTGCTCCACATCACTCCACAGCCTTGTTATAGTCTGACAAGTCAGAAAGGCTATCATGTGAACACTTTACCTGCTTGTCCAGCACATTTCCGCCTGGTTCTTAAATGTTTTTCTTTGTGTGCAGAGATGTGCTTTTCATGTTGTTATATTAACTTTAAGTCCAAAAAGTCTGCTATCACTAAGATTTACAGCAGTCTTCTTCTTACAGCATGCTGGAAGAACCAAATAAGTGAAACACACTCAATGGTACATCTCTGTTTATTCTTGATTTATTATTGTACATACAGAGACTTATATTTACATTTAGGCATTTAGCAGACAACTTATTTATTGACACATCCTTGAGAACTGGTGCTGGTAGTTTAATCAAAGAACCAAACCTACAAATTAAAATCCTGACACACCAAGAGATCTGTAAGAGAAAATAAACATGTTTATTTTAAAATGAAAATCATTTGAACTCAGAATGAATAGATACTGACACATAATAACAGTTGTATGTGTTGCTAGCTGGTTTGTTGATGTTTAGGACAGTGTTCCTACAGTCTGTGTTTTGATATGGAGTTTGAGCTTTAGTTCCAATAAGAAATAGAATTTGTGGTGCTGATGATGCAGGTCTGGATCTGGCAGCACTGAATGAGGCCACAGTAAGGAGACGTTTATATACATATGTATATTATATTGTGTATTACATATATTTACGTGTGTGTTTTGTACTATTCATTAATTTATATATGCTTTTTACTGTATATGAGTTTTTGAGATGGGGCCACAACAGTTGTTAAACTGTCAGCCTTTACCTATTACATTTTTTCTCCCTAATCATCCTTAATTGTCAATACAACCATAATTGTTCATAAAAACAAGATTTTGACTGGTTGTTATGTAAAGCTGTCCATTTAAATAAATGCAATACAAATTAAAAGGACTTCTGCATCATAAATTCTTACTATAATAAACTCTGTGTAGCCATAGAGCCTTTGACTGAGAGTAAGTTGAAAACCTAGATGTCCTTGGTAAATGAGACTTCACTAGATATAGGGAAACTGAAGACAATGAGTTTCCACAATTTCAAATCAAATCACCTTTATTGTCACATCACCACAGCACGTGTGCCTAGGTGAGTGAAATTCTTGGGAGCGTACTCCATACAGTGCAGACATTTAACAATGGACATTTTACAATGGACATCTTGCATAAATTCAGGGACAATTTACATATAGGGTTGGAAAACCACCAATTTTGTGGTCAAATTGTTGTTCCATTTTTCCAGCTCTAGCACATACGAACCAAATACCTAAAAAACATTGTCAAAAAGCATTTTTCACAAAAGCTATTAAGAACTTATCCATGTAAAATTTACCACAAAATCAAAGAACAATTTTTAGCACATATATTTAGAACATATAGGTTTAAATATTATAATAAGAAGAATGTGATTAAGTGTGTATGTTGCATTGTAGTGAGGTATCTCAGGATATTAAAGGTTTATTGAAGCAGTGTGCGTTTGTGTGCTTTTCTCTTAGAAATGAATCTGACTTGCAACAAGAGTTCACAAAATGACGTCACAACCGAGACGCTAGTAAGACTAATAAACAAAAAAACTTCATATTTTAATCACAACGTATTTTATCATTTTATTCTTAACATGTATAAGTACTCAACTAACGAATTTAGTGAACTTTATGAGTGAAGTCTAAACAGATTTAAATGAAAACCGGCTACGTTTTCCTTGCCACGTTTGATGACGTGTACAGAGATACTGAAAGCTAATTGGCTTAAAAGGACGCCGCTGTTAATGATTGCGTATAAAACCGGAAGAGGCGCGTTCTGTTTAAATTGCGGCGGGAACAGATCCACTTGAACGCCATTGATCTACCAACGAACGGAAAGCTGAGGCGATTATCCGGTTGTTTGGTTTCCTGCTAGGAATTGTCGTTTACGAAGCGGCTTTTTTGTGAGTAAAACGATTTGGCGCAAACCCTTACGAAGTTTAATAATTCATTAATTTTTTTCAGGATGTTTCACTGCCTATGTCTCCTGACACATATGGATTGCTTTTTTTCCCTCTGTGAATGGTGTTTGTTTTTAGAGTTTTTTCTCCAGGACGCCATGACGCCACGTGGAGTTTTGTTGGCGTTCACTGCCACAACGATAAGTGCAACTCGTATTCAAGAACGCG
Source organism: Yasuhikotakia modesta (assembly GCA_036877545.1). NCBI lineage: Eukaryota > Metazoa > Chordata > Actinopteri > Cypriniformes > Botiidae > Yasuhikotakia > Yasuhikotakia modesta. The sequence goes on from JBAJNP010004041.1 coordinate 35,004, forward strand.
ATTAGGATGTTTGCTCAAATTATTTTAATGTTTGTCTACGTTTAAAGTCTATTTTGGTAAATGAAAATGTTAGTGGATAGTGAAGTTCTTCAACTTTGATTCTACCACCGTCGCCATTACCTGCCCTGCCGAATTTAACAAGCTGGTTAATCTTAAGCGGACTTAAGAAGGTGAAGTATTTTATGGCAACGCTGTTTAACGCTTTAAATGGTAGCATTTTTTCGTATGTGTAGCTCTGAATCACTGCGTTTTAAAGTTAACCATGTATTGGGTTGTTTTACAGGAACAAGCCATCCACAGTGCAAGGTGTTGGTCTTCCCATTTTTTTTCTTTAGCTATGTTCTAATACTGCATGTTTTATTAAAGGAAGGGTTTTAAAAGGATCTCTGCTCTTATGCTCTTAACCGTTTTTAGTTATGTGCCATGATCAATGTGTGGTGAGTAATCAATTAACCTTTTAGATTTTAATGCGCAAATGTTTTTTTTTTTTTTTAGCTTTCATAATTTTTTGTCCATTAAAATTGGCAAGACCACTATGGCCAATTTTTGTCCTTTGTTTCCTTCCGTGTTGACCTCTGCTTCATCTACCTCTTCAATTTATTA
>JBAJNP010004042.1:0-11256 GCA_036877545.1 Yasuhikotakia modesta
CAGCTGCTAAAACTGCAGAATTGATGAACACAATTAGTGTCGCGTCTTCAGTCAAGCAGAGCAGCAGAAACTCAGATGAGAGGAGAAACATCTCAGATGGAACCGGATCTTCATACAAACTGTATTATTCACTTAAATAAGTTTGCATAACATTTGTTTATACGAATATAAAACAGAAGGTTTCTAAAACTTTCAGAAAAGCATTTTTAATGTTTTTGTTACTTCATGGAAACGTTAGCTAAATGTTGTAGATGTTGTTGTTTATCAGTAACATCATTCTAGAGAATTGTTTTGAGCCAGAACCAGATAATGTTGCATTTGTTGTCTCTGTTCAATACAAACATCTGTTTCTGAAATTCGAGTCTGTCTGCATAAATTTATGGGAAACGCTGCAAATTTACATTTTCAAGAATGACACAATGGGCAAGCGGTCCTCAAATCCCTGTGCAGGGCCAGATGCTATGCAAATCTCTGCATGATGCGTTGTGTGTGTGTGTGTGTGTTTGTGGGGTATTTTGATGGCCAATGCCGAGTCTCTCATAATAGCCTTCAGCTTGAGAATTAATCATTTATTTAATAACTGAAAACTGGTGGATATTGGCTGTCCTTCTGCATTCATGTTCCTCAGTTCTCATCTCACACGTCCCTCAAACAAACAAAAACAAAACGTTTGATGTTCTGCAGGGTTTTGTGTTGCACATTAATGTTATTTTATCAGGCTGCTGTTTTGTTCGCCTTGTGCATTTTTAGACCGATTCTGCTTGTTTGTTTTCAGACTATCTGTGTCTGAAATAACTTCAAACGCTTTTCATGAAACGTGTCACAGAGATGTTGAAAGATATTAATCTATTAATTGAAACCGTTCTGTACTTTTCCAAGTTCTGCTCATGCTAGTTTTCACATTTACTGCTTTTGTTCTACTCACATTGAACCGACTATCCGTCTGTTCCCCCAGACTTGATCTCTCACCTTCTGGATTCTGTGGTCGACCCGTTGACTGAGGAGGTCAGGCAGCTAAAGTACGAGCAGATTGTTGTACCGGAGTCGTACCGAGGTCCTCGTATCTCCTTCCCACTGAGTGTGACTGATACCAACACCCTGCTTAGTGCCTTCAAAGAAGAGCAGGTACAACACCATAAAACATTCACTAAATTCTCCAAATATGAGCCTTCTGGCCTAAATGTTCCAGGACCTAAATCTTGGTCCTACATGATTCACTCTTTCATTTCTGCATAGCAAGTTCTAAAACGGCCTCCAGGTTGATTTGTGACAGTAATGTTTTCCAAATGTTCTCATTTTCAGACTCTTCATGGGAAATATGTCTTGCAGTTGCTATACGAGACGAAGAAGTTCTTAAAACAGATGCCAAACGTCATATATGCGTCAACATCCTATGCAAAAGAGATTACTATCTGTGGTGAGATGCTTGTTTTTCAGAGCACAAGAATGACCTAAACATCCTGCGATTGTTTTTGTTGACTTTTTTTAGAATAATCAAAAAATAACAAAAAATAATCGTTTGACAGTTTGACAGGCAAAGGTCAGACATATAATCTATGCAACAAACATTTAAATGAATGAAGTATTTTATAATCCACCCCCTTGAACCGTACAATTAAAATTCTCAGTATTTTGAAATGTTGCGTGAGAAACAGAAATAGCAGCTTGAACGTTGGAGTGCTTATTTATTTTGCACTTCACAAACCTCTTCAGTTTACCTCAATGGGTTTCTCAGAGACAGACGGTTCCCACTCAGCTGCAGAGTCGTTTACCACAGAAAAGCGTTCATAAATAACTGAACTGCCATCTTTGAAATCTCTGAAAGAGATTTTTTATTTTGCTTATTTTCGTCGCCGATATCAACATGTTATTTGCTGTGATGATGAACGTGATTTCTCTCATGCAGGCGATCTTCATGGCAGACTGGACGACTTACTGCTTATATTTTACAAGGTAAATAGATCAAGATGTAAAATATATGTTGTAATTACATTTCATCACATTTAAAGCTGATATAAAGCTGATTTTTAAAGCCCTTGCATGTCAATGATCCAAGCTAACATTTTAAGTTGAGTGTATGTGCGACTGTGACGTTTCAATGATGTTTTTAGATGGTACTTGGAATGTTCAAGGAATGTTTAAACGGCTCCACATTTGTATGCATTTCAAACATTTTTTAATTGCGTAACATTTCTAAAACATCCCACTAACCATTTAAGAACAATTTTTTTATATTTTGTCATATAATGTTACTGCAACATTTTCTTTGAGGGAACTTTAAGAGAATCGCCGATGCTCTGAGAACGTTCCTTGTTTGCTGAGGTGACTTAAGATGCGTTGCTTCATTGCTCAGAATGGTCTTCCCTCCGCGGAGAACCCGTACGTGTTCAACGGAGACTTCGTGGATCGAGGAAAGAAATCTATGGAGATTATCATCGTGCTGTTTGCGTTCCTGCTGCTGTATCCGGACCACATGCATCTGAACCGAGGAAACCATGAAGACCACATCATGAACCTCAGGTATTGTTGGACCACCCAGTCCAGCTCAAAACATGCTTACTGCCAAAGTTCTGGACATCTTGTGATTTAATATATGGACTGTTTTCTTAAATCTGAAAAATCATTATAAATGAATTTCCTGTTCTTTCAGATACGGATTTACAAGAGAAGTCATGCAGAAGTACAAGGTATGTTTAATTATGCGACACAAAGATGCCATTAAATTAAAGAACATTTTAACGTTTCGTAGGTTTTGTTTGGCATCACTGCCCCCCAGTGAACGTGTAAAGAAACGCACGTTTATTTCTTTCATTAGACACACGGCAGGGAAATCCTACAGCTTCTTCAGGATGTGTTCAGCTTGCTTCCTCTCGCTACTGTCATCGATAACAGAGTCCTCATAGTTCACGGGGGCATATCAGACGAGACAGACCTGGACTTCCTGAGCTCCGTTGAAAGACATAAAGTAGGTCTGCGGTGTTCCTGAACGCTCGATTACGATTGGTCCATATCTATAAGGAGAAGGATTTGAGGAACGTTAGGTCTGAGATGGACGCCTTTGTTTTGCAGGTGAAATCTGCTCTCAGGTTGCCCAAACGCAGTGTGGATCATCTCAACGTCCAGGCCTGCAGTCGCAGCAGCAGCAGGCAGAGCCGCAGATCCGCGGGCCGAAACAGCCGAACCTCCCGCAAGAAGAAAAAACATCTAACCAAGCAAACAAGCTGCTCTTCATCTTCATCCTCGTCTTCCTCGTCCTCATCCTCGAGGAACACTCCACGACGACACGCACCTTCCCCCAGTCTGCCAAACCCTTCAGACGTTCTCCAGGTGCCGTTCCTGGACTCTTTCGTCTCTCTAGAACCTCCAGAACCACCCAGAGAGGAGCTGGAATGGAAGCAAGTGAGTTTAAATGGTTGCAGTACCAAAAACATGAAAATTGTAAATGTAAACATCCAGTTTTTTTAGACACATAATTGTTACTGTTTTCTTATAAGAACATTAAGCAAACTTTAATTCTGTAATGTTTTTAAAACGTCCACTTACAACTTAACATTTTTGATATATGACTAACATTAAGAATGTTTTTGGCTATTTTAAAGAACTTTAAGAGAACGTTAGTCAATGTTTTGAGAACATTCTCTGTTCCCTGGACACAAATGCATGAACATTAATATTCTCTCCAAAACCATTAAGCTGAATTACTAAATGTTTGAGAAATACATTTTACCTGCTTACAGTCACCAGATCATAGCATGAGCAATATGTGAGATTCTGATCGTGTGCTGAAACATGCTGTTTGGTTCTGACAGGTCGTGGATGTCCTCTGGAGTGACCCTAAAAATCAGAACGGCTGCAGTCCAAACTCCTTCCGTGGTGGAGGCTGTTACTTCGGACCGGATGTGACCCAGAGGCTGCTTCAGAAACACGGCCTCTGTCTGCTCATCAGATCTCATGAGTGTAAACAGGAGGGATATGAGCTCTGTCACGATGGACAGGTGATGTTTCGTCTCATTACACCATCTGAAACGTTCCTGTGCGTTTATTAACACTGTCTCTGCTTTCTCATTAAATCTGATTGTATGGTCTGTTATTTGACAAGTGTCGTTTTCCTGAACAAACAAATTACACAAGCTATAAATCAAAGGATGGAAGATGTTTTTCTGCAGCTCTGCATTGTCCAAACGTACCGTTTTATAAACGTTTACAACAGCGCCTTCTAGTGTTTTCTGGCCTCAGCTATGTGTCATGTATTTCTGGTTAAAAGAGGTAAATTGTGTGTCTTCTCCATTAATAAAAAGTACAAATAATTGTTTTATTCTTTGTTTAAAGGTTATCACTATATTTTCTGCCTCTAACTACTATGAGGAGGGCAGTAACCGCGGGGCGTACATCAAACTGGGACCTGAACTCGTGCCGCGGTTCTTCCAGTATCAAGTCAGTCGCAGCACCAGAAAACTCACTCTGCATCAGAGGTACGACCCGTCAACACATCACTGCTGCCAGTCACTGAACAATTTAAACTTACTGTTCAATAATAATATTTCATAATATATTATATACTTTATTATACATGATTCATCCATGCAAGTCTTTGGTTCAAATGTATTCACCCTCATAATATACATTAAAAAACTTTCCCCCCAAAACAACATCTTTTGATGACACAAAGGGTGGGGCTATGTTGACTGTCCAATGGCCAGGCAGTTTGTATCCCTTCAACTTTCAACGAGCCAATCAAATTTCAAAGAATGAAATTAAGTCCCACCCCCAGCATACCAGTATAAGTCACTATAGAGATGACTGGCACAGCTTCTGTTATATGTTGCATTCATGTCTGAATGAGTGTGTGTGTTTGTTTTGATATGTACAGTGTGTGTGTTTCAGGGTTCGAGTCGCTGAGGGGTCTGCGCTCAGGGCTCTGAAAGAGAAGCTGTACGCTCATCGCTCTGAGCTCATGGCTGCCTTCCAGCAGTATGACGTTGACAACACAGGTGAGGTTAGATCCCTCCGCACCTGCAGGTGAGCGTTCAGTGTTAAACTCTGTTTTGTTCTGCAGGCTGCATCTCCACCAGCGAGTGGGCACAGGTGGTCGAGTCTGTTCTGCGCTTAGATCTGCCGTGGAGAACCCTGCGCCCTCGCTTGGCCCGTCTCGACCCTGATGGAAATGTGGAGTACGAATCCTGCTTTGAGGACATCAGTCCTGGAGACCCCATCCCTCCGGTTACTGGTTTTATTGTTATTGCAGCAACACACACACTTGCATTTGTTGTTTACAGTGGCTCTTAATAGATGTATGAATTTTACCCTCATTATTTAATAAAGAGAAAGCATGATTATTTGTTCCTTTGTATAACATAAACAAATTGAATAGTTAAAATGAAAAGTTTCTCTTCGTTTCTAATTGCAGTCAAATTTTTACGCTTTAAAAACCGCTCATGTTTCAGGTGTCGCCAAACTTGGCTGAAACTCTTTACAGATACAGAACTGACCTGGAGATCATTTTTAACATCATCGATAAAGACCATTCAGGTACGTGTCACAGAGTTCCTGAAAGTTCCTGAGAGTTGTTCTGTAACTGCATCAAATGTATGTGGTAACGGTTCTCTGCACACGCAGGTCAGATCTCCATCGAGGAGTTCCGTCAGACCTGGAAGCTCTTCAGCTCTCATCTGGGGGTGGCGGAGAACGACCAGGCCATAGACGACATGGCCAGAAGCATCGACTTCAATAAAGACGGCAGCATCGACTTTAATGAGTTTCTGGAGGCGTTTAGAGTTGTTCACAAACTGGATGTTAAGGATCAACAGCAGGGTTAAACTCTGGACCTGCAGCTCAGAGACATTCACAAATCTTCATCTTTAGATATTTGTTCATAAAGTCTTACGGACACAATAAGCAGTTACTCGTAGCATCATTGTCCAGGAATTATCCAGGAGTTTTTTAAAGGTAATTGGTTTTAATTCTGCGAGCTTGTGTGATAATAACTTTTATATACATATTTCTGAGAGTCGTTTCTGTTCTTATATTTTTCTTTGATATCAGCTGGTCTGTTTTTGCTTGACTTACATTCATGTTGGTGTTTGTTGTCTTAGAAAAACGACAGTGTGTCCATTTTAACCAATGCCTTTATAAACAGTCAAAGCATGTTAGTGTTTTACTTGATTAATTTAACTATACAGTCAGTATTTAAACATCATTACATGCTTTTTATTCACACATGTGGAAGTTTTATACTGGACTGTTTATATGCAACTATCTGAATTCATCTCTCTCTCTCTCTCTCAAACAGCCTCTTTTATACAGTGTGGCTGTGCTGGAGAGATGTTGTGCTGTGTGTTTATGTCTTGGCTGTGGACATTAACTCCAGGTAAAGTATTTTTAACATCATCTTCCTGGAGAGGTTTTCGCTCATCAGAGTTTGTTTATAAGAAGCTTTTGTTTTGATTCATAAAACATGTGTGTGGTTTGTGTTTTGGACTTACACACACACACACACACACACACACTGCCCATTGCTCTTCAGAAGCACTGCATGTTCTGAGTATGATGCTAGCAACACCTAAGTTTTGGGTTCAATTGCAATAATTGGTGGAACCCTGCTAACAGGGAACATTCTCAGAACATTAACTAAGTTCTCTCAAAGTTATCAGCAATGTTTTTACATTATATATCATAAATCAAAATATTGAGTGTTCTTAAGTTTTTTTTTAACAGTGTTGATGTCTGATGAGAAATGACGTCTTTCTGTTAAGTTTGTCTTGGTTTTTTTTTTGTGTGTCTGTCAGATAGACTGTTCACACCTCTCCTCTAAACACAGAGGCAGCTACACACCAGTCTGAATAAACGCCGTGAACAGGACGGATGCTGGTTCATTTATCTGGTTTAGTATATTTACTTTCCCAGTTTATGAATGTTGATATTGTATTTCTGCATCTATAAGTATGTCTGAATAAGCACTGATGACTGAAAAAACTCGTAAACATGCCCTCCGATTAAACATGTTTTTGGGGAAATGTTGTGTTAGTGTTGGTACACAATAGTACATGATAAGGTGTAATACCTACTTTAATTGTACAATGTTTAATAACTTTAATAATACAGTTTTTATTTCCTGAAAAGTGATGATTTTGTTGATGCACGGATTCGGTCTGACAGCGACGATATTAGACTTATGCAGGCTTATATAAAGCACATGCACTTTGTAAACTTAAGACTTTTTGTGCAATTACATATTTTAAGAGATCATTTTTTAATGCAGGTTTGAAAGGTATTTGCATGTGCTTACAACACAAATTTGGGCATTAACTGGATAATATCATCACGTTTAATTAATAATCATCCTAATAATCAGGTAATAAATAATGAGATTTACATACCTATTCATAACCAATAATTAATAATAGTGTAATTGTTATTCTAAACAAACTTTTTAAAACAGTAACAGCTTTAAGTCTTTTTTTGCAAATTTGCAGTCCAGCCCAATTTGCAAATGAACCATTGCTTTTTACTCTTAAACTTTGTATGGTTTCCATTATTATATTTATGTATATATTTATATGTACATTAAAGTTGTATTTTCAATCAAACTGCAGCAAAAATTCGTCTTTTTTGTGTCATTACCAAGTTGTCTTTGGGCAAACTGGTAATAAACTAGTACAAATTCAACTAAAGCTCATTTATTTATGCTCATATAAACGTAGTTGTTACACTAGTTTGTAAATGGTTAATGAATAACATACGGTAATTTAATAAAACACAAAAAGCATAACTTTATTTTTCAACAAAGCCATTTTTACTCTGTATTCAATTGTTTGTCTTTGCCTTTCTTATTTAAGCACTATCTATGTTTGTAAAACCATGTTACATTTAGTAAATGTTCCACAATGTTGTGGGTTACAACAGTATTGATTTATTGAAAGGTATTCAGTCCTGTCTGTATTCAGCTTTTGTGGCACAAAAATAGATTATAAATGATTTTCAAGAAGGTCATAATGTGTTAATCTTCACAAGCTCTACTCACACTGTGTATTTATGTTCTGTGATTGTTTACAGCTTTACAAACGTGTTGCTCTTGATAAATTGAGTGGAATTTGTCACAAAGGTCTTCGTCTCTCAGTCAGTGAATCAATAGCAAAAGATAAGCGAGACTTTGCCCCAAAGTTATTCATTGCTAGACTCTGACTTTTTTTTTGTGATGCAGAGATTTGTTGACACTTCTTTCCATCTTAGTTTGAGTGGTTACCTTTTTAGCTCTCCTGCTAACTGTTAAAAAGCTTAGCTAAATTTTAGTTCTACTTCTGATTGTTACTTCTGGCAATAGTCACTAAACTATTTAAACAGATTTAATCATTTACTAATCCTGTGGAACTTAAAACCGGCCCTAATCTAATTTTCTGTTTTAAACAGTGGAGAGACTTGCAAATACAGCCCTGCATGGTTAGTTAGCAGTTTGCAAACTGTGATATTTAAAAGTGGAGGAACAAAGATGAGATGGACATTGGCTGCATTTGTAGGGCATTTCATGCTTGTCTTTGCATCTCTGGGAGAAACAACAGAGCCTGGAAAATCTGGTTGGACTGGTAAACTCTTGGTGGTACCAATGGACGGGAGCCACTGGACTGGCGTGAAGGCTGTAGCAGAGGAGATGGGCCTCAGGGGTCATGAAGTGATGGTGGTCATTCCAGAGGTCAGTGTACGACTAGGACCTGGAAAACGCTACAAAACAAAAACATTCCCAGTTCCGTATGGACAAGAAGAACTGGATGCGCTCCAGGCCCGGAATGCTGGAGCGACCTCTGAAGAACTATCCCTGATGGAGAAGATCAGCACCAGAATCAGTAACATGAGAAAATTTGTAGCCTTTCAGAGAGTCACAGCTGAGAGTCTCCTGCTCAACCAGGAGCTGGTGGGCTTCCTAAAAGAGCAGAACTTTGATGCTGTCCTCACCAGCCCAGCTGTGCCAACTGGTGCTATACTGGCTTATAACTTGTCCTTACCTGCTGTGTATATGCTACGCGGCTTACCTTGTGCGCTGGACTCGATCGCCACAGCCTGTCCAGACCCTCCATCTTACATCCCACGGTTCTTCACAAAGAATTCAGACCGTATGTCTTTCCATCAGCGTGTGCTGAACGTTCTAGTTTACCTTCTGGAGCCTTCACTGTGCAAACTGATATACTGGTCGATGGAGGAGGTGGCGTCCCGGTTTCTGCAGAGAGATGTAGGTGTTGCAGAGATCCTGAGCAGTGGAGCTCTGTGGCTGATGCGATACGATTTCACCCTGGAGTTTCCTAAACCCACGATGCCCAACATGGTCCTGATTGGTGGAATTAACTGTGCCCTAAAAAGCTCTCTAGAAAAGGTGAGTGCAGGAATTCATTTTAACATCATTTAACAAAATTTACTCATCCTGATGTCTCTCCAAACCTGTATGCTTTTTGCTTCTGAGGAACACAAAAGAAGATATTTTGAAGAACATTGGAAAAACTGCCACATCATGGTGTTGTAGCTCCCTTGTATCTGAGCATAGTTCAAATGTCAAGAACATCAAACACTGCTGGTATTGAAGCTCTGTTTACACTGGCGTGTTGTAATCATTACACTGACATGACTTTGTGCAGCTGAGTTCAAGCGTTGTCCCTATGTTTTGTTTTCACAAAGGTTTAGTACAGACATCTGTTTTTCTGTTGTTTATTTTTGAATAGATTATGGTAATATATTTTATACTTACATACTTATATATACTTTTTTTATGGTAATATATTAAATGTGTTGTGTGGATTAAAAACTTCCAGCCACCTTGTATATCTAGCCAATAGGAAACTCGTGGCATTACTCCACATGCTATCAATCTGATAATAATTGCAAAACAGTGGGTGGAACCATCTGTACAGACATTAATAGTATAAAACAAGCACAAAGGGGTAAGAGTGCACATTGTTCAGAGGCGAGAACAGTTCTGCATTTAAAGATGTATGAGTGCAGAGTATTTTTATGTCTGGTGGTCTGTCTAGTTGGTTCTGCAGCGCTAAAACGGACCCCGGCTGGGAAGAGTGGTTGGACTGGGAAGCTGTTAGTAGTTCCTCTGGATGGAAGTCACTGGACAGGCATGAAGGCCGTGGCTGAGCAGATGGGTCGCAGAGGCCACACAGTCACCATGTTGATCCCAGAGATCAGCATGCGAATGGGTCCAGGTAAACATTATATCACCAGAAAATTTCAGGTCCCTTATAACCAGGATTTGTTTGATGAAATGATGGTAGAACATTCTCGTCAGATGATGAACTCTGAGGAGTCACTCCTGGTGAGCGTGCTCTCAAAGGTGAGGCACATGAAGATGATTTTTAACTTCATGGCATCCACCACCGAAAGTCTCTTTGAAGATCAGGAATTGATCGAGTTCTTAAAAGAGCAAAACTTTGATGCAGTTTTGACGGATCCTGCCCTACCAATGGGTGCCATATTGGCGTATAATCTTTCAGTTCCAGCGGTGTACATGCTGAGAGGAATGCCGTGTGGCCTTGATGCTACAGCCATGGCTTGCCCTGACCCTCTATCATATATCCCACGATTCTTCACCAAAAACCTGGACCGTATGACTTTTGTTCAGCGGGTGGTTAACGTGCTTGTCAGCGTGCTGGAAGTGCCGCTCTGTAGGATGATGTACGGACCCTTTGAGGAAATAGCCTCCAACGTCCTGCAGGAAAACGTCAGCCTGATGAAGATCCTGAGCAGTGGAGCTCTCTGGCTGATGCGCTACGATTTCACGCTTGAGTTCCCCAAACCACTGATGCCCAACATGGTGCTCATAGGAGGAATGAACTGTGAGATTAGGAACCCACTGGCAAAGGTGTGTATTTACTTTTAATTATAGTAAAGAAACCAGACAAGTTATTATGGTTATAATAATGAATAATGATTGTTATAATAATGGAAAATAATGACAGATTTTGGTGGCTTAAAGACACAGATGCGTCAATCCTGTTTTTTGGGTTTTAATTGTTCTTGTTCCAGAACATTACAACAGGGGTCGCTGTTTTCCCTGTCTTGTAGTTTCAACTCAGAGGAACTGATATTGTTGTACCTGACTTGTTGCGAATGACGTACATATAAATATATATTTTAAACCATATTTTTTCAGAAATTTGCATGTTATGAGTGAGTCACTCTTACTAGTTTACTTAGTTGTACTTTGGTTCTGGTTTGAGTAGTTTATGGTGTGTGTGTGTGTGTGTGTGTGTGTGTGTGTGTGTGTGT
>JBAJNP010004042.1:11306-35606 GCA_036877545.1 Yasuhikotakia modesta
TGTGTGTGTGTGTGTGTGTGTGTGTGTGTGTGTGTGTGTGTGTGTGTGTGTGTGTGTGTGTGTGTGTGTGTGTGTGTGTGTGTGTGTGTGTGTGTGTGTCCTCTTTAAATTGGCAAGTTTTTCCTATAAAATGTTTTTTAATTTTGCATTTCCCAAATGTTAACAAAATGTTAAAAACATTTTGAATGTTCTAGGTATGATCAAAGCCTGATTTTTTTTACATTGTGTTAACATTATTTCTTGGATATAAAATGTTATTTTTACTACTTTTTCTGTAACTTTTCAAAAACATTCCACTAACAATTTAACAATGTTTTTAATAAATATGATGATAACATTCTACTAATGTTACTGCAAAAATGTTTTTGATAAATTTGATAGAACTTTTAGCCCATATTAAGAGAACATTTCCTGTTATCTGGTTAATTTATGATTGTGCATAAGAAACATTAACATGGTTTCCTACAAAGAACAAGGTTCTTCACTCTTAAAGTGTCAGGACATGTAGCAGATTAAAAGGCATGATGTTTATAATTTTTCTTGACGGGGCGTGAATGTTTCGTTCTATAGATATAAGTCTGTTGTGGAATGCGTTCAGGCTAGCGTGTGGTGCTGCGTTGCAGGTTATCTCCTCAGCATGATGAGATGGAAGGAAAGGAGGGGCGAGTTTCTCACGCAAGCGAGTTTGAGGGGAAGTTGGGGGTGCTGGTGGGAGTGGTGTAGACCTGCCTACAGTCAAACCTCTAAATCACTGTTATGTCCTGGAGTAATTACAGCTGGTTGTAGACTAAACTTTAAGATATGAGGTGAATTATGACTCCTGAAACATTTGTGTAGATGCGTGTAAACTTTTAAGACTGTTTAAAGACGGTTGTTTTGTTAAAGAAGCTGTAATGATGATGATGTTGGCTTTTGTCTCACAAGACATGAATTTTATACATTTGGAAAAAAAAAACTTGCTGGTATTTTTAAAGCATTTTTAAAGATTTCATGTTTTACAGTGTTCATGTTTCATGTTTTACTTTCATGTTTTACTCAACACAAAGTTTTTACAGTGTTGAGTTTTGTGTAAGAATGATGGTGGGGGCGTTACCTAACAGTTTTGGCTGTTTAGTGCTTTTTCTCTTTCCAGGAAATGTTTTCCACGAAACCGGCTGAAAAAAATGAAAGACAAAACAGAGGAAGAGTCACGTTAACATGAACTCTCGCTCCCTCTCTCCTTTCTCTTTCTCGTGTTACTCGGTCACACATGAGAGACTCTAAACAGCCCATTTTCCTGGGGGAGGAGTCTGCTGTCCTTTTCTTTCAGCGCTGGTGTTTGGTCTCGGGCAGACCCAGTTATGCTGAAGGAGGGCTGGTTGCGGGGGCTGGGTTCAGGGCTGCTGCTCCTCTGGCTGGCTGCCTGGGTGAGGCCTGTGCAGGGTGGCCGGTTTTTGGTCATGCCGGTTGAGGGCAGCCACTGGCTCAGCATGAAGATGTTGGCCGCTGAACTGGCCAGGAGAGGCCATGACATCGTAGTCTTGGTACCCGAAAACAACATCTTGATCCAGAGTTCCGAGCTCTTCAGAACTGAGACCTTCCCGGTGGGGATCTCCGCAGAGGAGCTGTCCACCAGTTTGCAGGGATTTCAGCGGGATGTGTTCAAACGCAGCCCTGCGTTGACGGACATATTCGTCCAGGTTAGGAGGTTGTTGAAATTCACGGGAACGCAGGTGCGAGGATGCGAGTCGCTGCTTTATAATGAACCGTTGATGGAGAAACTGAAGAAGGAGAACTTTGAGGTGGTGCTCACTGACCCCTTCCTGCCCTGTGGGCCAATTATTGCTGCTGCCCTGGGGGTCCCTGCTGTCTACTTCCTGCGTGCTATGCCCTGCGGTCTTGACATGTTGGCTGCGCAGTGTCCCTCCCCTCCATCCTATGTTCCCCGGTTTCAGTCGGGCAGCACTGATAAAATGACCTTTGTTGAGCGGCTGAAGAATTTGATCATGAGTGGTGTGGAGATGGGGCTGTGTAAAGTGATGTATGCTAGTTTCGATGAACTCGCTGCAAGATACCTGGACACGGACATGACGTACCAGGATCTCATTGGTCGAGGAGCTATCTGGTTGCTTAGATACGATTTTACTTTTGAGTACCCCAGACCTGTCATGCCAAATATGTTTTTAATCGGAGGCATCAACTGTGCCAAGAACTCCAAACTTACTGCAGTAAGTCCTCAGAAATGCTCTGGGTTGTGACGTTTTGATTGGTTAAAGTGTCAGTTAGCAATTTTACTATTCAAACTCTTTTCATTTTACTACTTGTTTACTAATTTTTTAATATATTTTTACTAGTATATTAATATAATAAAATATTTCATATTTTAAATGTGTAAAATATGTAAATATTTTACTAATATTTAAATACTAAATTTACTGTTAATAAAAGTTGCTCAAGTTGCTCAACACTGGAAGATTTCTACCCTACAAACGTTCTTTTAAAGTTCTCTCAATGTTCAGAAAATCAGAAAACGTGCAGTAAAACAAATATTGATATATATCATATATATCAAAAATGTATTAGTTCTTAAGTTCTTAGTGGATCCTTCTACAAACAAAGGCACTGATGGTTGTGTAAGATACTGTAATATTGTGTGTTTGCTACACAAGCACCGTCCTGCAGTCTGTCTCTTACTTTCCCAGTTTTTTCTTGATAGACACACTTCCTTCCTTAAAAATGAAAATTAAATGCCATGGTGTTTTTTCTGGCAGTTTAATCGGCTCCAGCATCCTGTGGTTTGTTATGTGTACAGTACACAATAGCGTGGGGTTTACCCAGCTAACAACTTTAGGTTCTCTAACATTTCTGTAACATTTTTATTAGGTTGAAATGTTGAATTTTGTTCTAGCAATGTTTAAATGTACATGATTAACATTTTATATAGAATAAGAACAATTTGTAAATTGTATTTTAATTACTTTGTGCAGAATCTGAAACATTTGTTTCATTTTCATTGAGAGGAAACTTAAGTGCTTTCCAAGTCAAAGTGGTTTCACTCTGTGTGAAAACATTAACACACCGAAACATCAAGATGTCTGTTCCAGTTACAGTATCCAATCTGAAATCACATTTAGTTTAATGTGTATTTAATGTGAATTGTGTTTCTAGATTCAGAAGCTAAACACGACTGTGATGCCAAACATTTCTGAGCTTAAGCACACAAAAAATCTACTTAAATAAAACAACACTTACGGTTTAATGTGCCCGGATAGAGGAGTGGTAACATCGGCCAATCAGAGGCAGGAAGATGCTTATGCAATAATGACCGTAATGAGAATACTGTAATAACATAATGAACACATTATGGGTAATGGCACTCTAAATATTTATAAATACACATTATGCAAGTACCTCTGTGTGCATTTCTGTCATTTTCTCGCTTTAGTGTCGTTGTTATTCGCTGCTCTGTGTTGTTTTGGCTTACAGTATTTTCTGTGGCTTGTTTGCGTTGTGTGCAGGAGGTGGAGGAGTTTGTGGAGGGCTCAGGAGAACATGGAATCGTGGTCTTCAGCCTGGGGTCTCTCATCTCCTCAATACCAAAAGAAAAAGCAGAGATCTTCTTCCAGGCTTTCAGTATGATCCCACAGAGGGTGAGAAGCTGCATTTGTTAACTGTGTTAAAAATATTAACTTAAACTACGTAGTGGATTAACTAAAGTAATATTCTGGAGAAACATGGTTGAACACCTGTGAAGCAAAACATAAATAATCCACGCAATCTCATGGCAGTTTGTTACTATTTTATGTTTTAGCGTTTTGAAGGCTAGCATGTATGAGTACATTTTCACATGACCTGCTTCTGCCCCAGTTATGGTTTGGGGTTTATTTTTCATGCTTGATTTTTCTCTCATGGGAAATTACAAATGTTAGGTTGTCTTGTGAGATCAGGTTGATGTCATGCTTTCATTTACAAAGGCTGCTCAGTTTATAACGTCGTCGCTCTCGTGCAAACGATGCGGTGCGTGACCTGAGCTCATTCCCGGCTGTCCAATCATCTGCTGGAGGACCTGTGGCTTTATGGCCAATTGTTTTCCCAGCATGCTGAAGTGTAAAGTTAAGTGAAGGCTGCACGCACGGGTTTAGCTGCAGCTGAGGAAAACATCTGCTTCATATTAAAGCTGTAATGGTTGGAGGTGATAGTGTTTCAGTGTGACCAAACCACAGTTTTCACTGTCACTGTCTTTACCTTATATAGAACCATGCCAACCTTCTAAACAGTTTCAGACTTCAGAGCTATGAACTCCAAACTTCACATATAGTATTTAGTAGTTGTTCCAATAAAGGGTGATTGTGTGCTAAGTAGTTTTGGACAAAAACAGTCTGATAATGATGTTACACTCTCTGCAGGTTCTGTGGCGATACACCGGCGAGATCCCTCAAATCGTGCCAAAAAACATTAAACTGATGAAGTGGCTTCCGCAGAATGATTTACTCGGTGAGTTTTAGTAGTTCAGTGAGATCTTTTTTTTTTTTTGGTCGAATGAGGGTCACGTTCATTTTCATGTAGCCATGCAGTGACTCCTCCTACATTCCAAAATACAAGTTCTAATTGGTTGATTTTTGCATAACTGTGGAAGACAGTGTAAATTTTCCACTTGGAAAAGTTGCGTATGCGCTAACATACTTCTGCACGGAGCACTTTTGAGTAAGGAGTTTTCATTTTTGTTGGACCGATGTGAGTGAATTAAAGTTGTGAAATCCTGGGAGTGAAATCTTGGTTTATCCCTCGTAAAGCAGTTAAGGATCAGTCAATCACAAATTCCAGCTTTCTTAACAAAGATCATTAAACCAAGAACATTGAAGCAGCTTTTGTTAAGCAAAATGTGTCAAGTCTCATTTGTTTGGCAGGTCAGGTACATTTTCTTAAAAAAATGGAAAATCACTTTGCACTTTAATTTCAGGACCTACAATTGTAACTTGAATGTACTTGCAGTAACATAAGTATAAGAATATCATTCTTATAACTCAGCAATATTGTTTATAAATCTACAAAACTAGATATTTGATGCTTCCAAAACAGAAGAATAAAAAAAAACTTTCAAAATAACATTTTTTACTTTTTTGTTACAGTAATGGAGACATCAGGGGAGGTTGTTAGCCTAGCTGTTAGTTTATGCTAAATGCATAAAAATGTAAAAGTATTACATGTTCTATGGCATGCAAATATTTTGCTACTGTACAAGTTGGTCTCAAGCGTTTTATCTCAGTCAGATGCTGAAAATACAAAAAAGCATTAAATGATTTCAGGAAGTGATTGAAGTTCTTGTGATTTTTGAAAGGTCATCCCAAAGCCAGAGTCTTCATCACTCATGGAGGAACACATGGTATCTATGAAGGCATCTGTAATGGCGTTCCCATGGTAATGCTTCCACTCTTTGGTGACCAGGGTGACAACGTGCACCGCATGGCTTCTCGAGGAGTGGGCGTGATCCTCAACATCCATGACATCACTGCAGAAGCCCTGGTTGATGCCCTCAACACAGTAATTACCAACAGCAGGTCAGAGTTTGTATCTGGTCACCCTGAAGTTCTCAGGTTTAGTTTATCATCATGTTTTTTAGGGTTCCTTTCAACACTTCTCACCGTATTTTTCAGCTATAAGGAAAAAATAAAGAAGCTCTCGGCCATTCACAATGACCGGCCCATGCAGCCCCTGGATCTCGCTGTCTTCTGGACGGAGTTTGTCATGAGACACAAGGGAGCAGACCACCTGAGACCCGCTGCCCACGACCTGAACTGGATTCAATATCACAGCCTGGATGTGATCGGATTCCTTCTCTGTGTGGTTCTGATCGCAACTCTTGCCACGTTCAAATGCTGCGCGCTGTGCTGCAGGAAATGCTGCAGAAAATCACAAAAGAGGAAAGCAGACTAACCGTGTGATTTAAAAACACAAGTGTTGGTGTTTGAAAGCTTCCGATTTATTCTCTTCAGAAGTTGAGAAGCGACCTGATTTTATGACCTGACACTGAGCCAGTTCAGCCTTCAAAACTGCAATTTTGTGCCCAGATCACGTTACACTATTGTCAAGCAGTTTCACTAAACACACCAGTCAGGATGGAGTGTTAGAATTAAATGCTTGTTTGTTATAATAGTTTGATATCACCTGTCAGTAGTTAACTATAGTTCTAAAGCACCAAAACAAACTAAAGCTTATCTGCTTTCAGGCCATTGTTGATGTTTCATGATATTTTTTTTCTCTCGTTTATCTTCCCCACAAAATTTGTAAGAAATGTTAGTTTTGCCCCAAATACATAAATATTTTGATAAAGTTTTTTTGTTGAAGAAAATGTTAGTTATCAACTTCTTAAAAAGTGAAAGAAAAAAAAATTTTGGTTATAAACTACAGAAATACAAATAGTCTTTGTGTCATCTTATGAACACTTATGTGGTTTAACAAAATCTGTGGTTGTCACACTTTGTACAGAAACATTTTTTATCTCTGATCCATCTTAGTATATATAAATAAGTGAGTTTGGTAAAACAACTAATTCAATTCAAACGTCTACAATCGTTTACAGTATGAATGTCAGGTTTTAACATATTCATTTTTTTTGAGCATCACCTGGTGGACAGAAACAAAACAGTTGCTACCGGTGTTGGCAAACCTGATGTTAAAATCCTTCACAAAATAATTTCACATTTTAATAATTATAAAACTAGCAATTTGCCATCTAAACTTCGAGTTGGATGCATTGACCCACAGACCTCATGTTTGGCACAAAATTCATTAAACTCTTGAAAGTTTTGGGGTTTTTTTGTCATGGTTGTACTTGTGCTGCGTGCTGTTAACTCCAGAATCGCATGACCTGCACAACATTTATATACAATAAACTCAATAACACACCAGTGAAGCATTTTTTGTAGATTTTTAATCATCAAGTGCATCAGAAATATCTTGTGATTAACATATAAAGGAGCAGATTATTCATGTAAGATTTAAATACATTTCGTAAAAACACATTTTTAATTTTCACACAGTATTAATTTAAGCTGTCAGCTGCCAACTCGAAACACCTTGTAGAAAAATGTTAACAGACCATTTAGACATCAGTCTTCAAATAATTAACAGTAACAAAAACACGGCCATACGTTCAAACAGATGCTCAAATAAATAACTAAGATAAAACATGCGATGCGCCACGGCAGTATGGAGCTGTATTTAGCTTATATTCGCTATATTTGAGTAATGGATGGATAATGGAAATATGTTGACTACAAAACTGTTAAATGTAAAGTTTCTTCCGTAGTGTGTGAGAGAGCTGGAGTTGATATTTTTTTCCAGGATTTTGTTGGTTGTGACTGAACACGGCACTGTTCACCTCTGTCATGACATCCAATATGTGCGTCTTCCTGCAGACGGGAGAAAGAAATTGTGTTTAATTTACAAACTAGTTAAAACTATTTCTACAATATGGGAGCAGTGGAGCATACCTCTCAAATCCTCTCAGCAGGGCAGAGTGCAAGGCCTGCAGGTAAACCGAACGGTGGTCAGAACTTTCCAGAAGCCTTGCTTCTGCTATGCTGAGGCTCCAAAGCACATCTGCAGACACTGGAAGCGTTTCAGAACTCTCAGTGCAGTGGCATGAAGGCCCATCGGTCTCCAGGAATTCATCATACATTGGGGGTCTTTGCTGGGCCCCTGTTGCCCGGTACATCTGGGTGAAGAAGAGTTTGGGTTTACCGCCCAGTGAGGGATACCGGACTGGGCTGAAAAGCTCTTTGAGATCCTCCAGCCTGACGCCAGGGCCGTGAGAGTCACTGTCCAGCAGGTTCCTCTCGGTTCCTCTGCTAATGAGGCAGCAGATGAAGCTGCTGATCTTCTGGAGATGTCTGCGGTGGGCCAGATCTTCCAAGAACTTCTGGGTTTCATTCAGACCCGGGAAAGAGTAGAAGATGAAACCGAGACGAATAAATGTCTGCTTCAACGTCTCTGTAAAAGCACCACATGTTCTGCATTTAACTTTCTGTATTTACAACTTTCTGCTATACACTTTCACTTCAGCACAATCACACACTGACCTCCATCAAAGCCCAACCGATCAATGAGCACACAAACACCCTTCTGATCAGGGTTTAATGGATATTCCTCCACCCCAGCCTAACACACACACATTATTATTAGTATTACAACCTGCTAATGAGTTAGCAAGAATTTGATTGGAGGTAAAAGGAAAATGTTAAACATACCTGTTTGATTTGAGTCCCTGTTTCAGGCACTGAAAGCTTCAAATTTTTAGGCACTAGAATAAGAGAGAGTAATGTGTAATGTTATAGAGTCTACAGCATTAACTTGGGGAAAATAATAACTAATATTAATGGCAATAAATCTTACGTTGAATAGAGTTGCACGAGTGCCTCACCGGGTTTAGTGGACCTTGACAACGTACTTGAACATGCTGAGATGACAGAAATGTGGATGAACAGGTTACTGGTGAAACCTTCATAATCATCAGTGAACATTTATTTAACTTTGAAAGACAAGCATGTCTTACATTCTGTTTTGGGACTTCAGGGGCTGAACATGTAACATTTTGACCTGAAGAGATTATAAACTGAAGTTATTTTCAAAAACTGAAACCAAGAATTGCATGTAAAGTGTTGCATGACTGAAACCGATAACGTGTCAGAAATACAGCTAATTTTCACCGCATTACGGTCTTGTGGCAATAGTGCTTAAAGTGACATCTCACCAAAAATGAAAACTTATCATTTGCCCTCATCATGTCGTTTTAAACCTGATGTTTTTGCTTCTGAGAAACAAAAGATGTTTGGCAGTTTGTTGGTAATCAAAACAACCGCGCATCCATTGACTTCTCAGATTTCTCAGAATAAGTTCTTTGTTTCACAGAAGCAAAACAGTCATACAGGTTTGAAATTTACATGAAGGTGAGTAAATGATGAACAATTTTTGACTGATACTTCTAAAGTTTACGCATTTATTACCAAACTTTTAAACACATCAGGTGTGACCATTTTTTCCAAAGCAAAGTCCATAAACCTGCTGTGCAGTTTATTTTTAATTCACACATTTAGCCGATGCTTTCCAAAGCAACAAGTATGTCCATACATTCCCCATGAACCGAACCCATAAGCTTTTTATATTGCCAGCATCGTTTACAACCAGTTTATCTCCGGTCAGATAAAAGACCAACAAGCTGGGCACAGAAATAACTGACCTCTATTCTGGAAGGCCTGAACCTTTTTGACGAGATCCATTCTGCGAACGCTTCTTAAACACTGTTCCAACAGGTCCAGTTTATCACACGATACTTCATCCAGTTTCTCCAATTCCACCACCACATCTAGGAAACTCTGTTAAAACACAAGCGGCATCTGTCATCGTGTTTTGTGCATTTAATTATGTTCTAAATGTAAACGTCTCATTCTCACGCAGATCATTTCTCTCGTTTTACCGTTGCTTTTGTCGCTCTGTCTCTGGGCAGCGTGTTGTTCAGGAGAAAGATTATAGATTGCAAATCCTGCTTCTCCAGGTTATCACTCACATCTGCCATTAGAACCCTAGATGGATCAAATCGGTTTGGGATACATGAGATTTCAGGTGAGTACAAATAAAACAAGGTGTTGTGGCATGAGTTTTTACCAACACACAAACCTAAAACTGAAGCGATTTGTTTACATGGCCTGTGGAAAAAACTGATAAATCACCTGTAATCGGAAAGAACGCCTCCTTTTTGCAGACTTCCTTCCATCTGTTGCTTGTTAGTGCCGAGAACTTTCTTCAGTATGTCAAAGCGCTTCAGTCTGAACATTAACTCCTTTAATAATGCGTCACATGGTTGATCCGGACTTTGCCTGGCAAAATCCAGCAAAGCTCCTCTCAGATCCTCCACGCAGCTGTTGGCAAACACATCTGTACACAGGTACTGCAGGGTCCTGTTCTCCTCCTTACTGAGAGACGCCGTTACTTCATTAACCATAACAGATAATCCATCCGCCATTTCACTGTTTAATCACTATTTCACTGTTTAGTCACTATTTGACGAAGCTTTTCATTTAAACAAAAGCAGCCGTCATTTTAAAGCTTGGAGGTTGATCTATGTTCACTTTAGTAAAGAGGTTTAGTAAAGCGTTGGTTAAAGGTTTACAAAACAACCTTTTTTAAATGTATCTTAAGAAAATTACATCAAGGGCGAGTTTTATTTTGACAATGTAAAGGAAACCAGCGCAGCCTTATTTGTCATTTTCAACAGGTACTCTGGATTCACACCTGCAGAAAAACAGACACAACGTAAATACGGTTTCGGGGTAAACACCAACACGCTGAAGACCACAGAAACACTGAGTCACCTTCAATGCCTTTAGATCGGGGGGCCGAAGAGCTTTGACGTCATTGCCCGTGTGAAGGCTTTTTTCAGGAACCCTGATGGAACATAAAGTAGGTGATGATCTTTCATAATGAAACTCTACTGGTCCAAATCACAATAACCTAAATGTCAAGGTATATGTCATGTCATGACGAGTCAGCCAGTTTGTGAATGTTATATATTATATATTCACAGAGGAGAGAATACAGTCTCAAAAGAGGAACAATGAGATCATAAAAGTTGATGCGGTAATGCAAGCAAAAGTGAAACCGGTAGGAACGGGGGTTCCCGGGAGTGAGAGTTCAACAAATCCGTGGATAAACGGAACTGCACGGGAAAAATCAGCATCTGTCATCTGACTTCATTGAGTTAAGCCTCCACGTAGTAAATTCTGTATAAAACACATGAATGATGAAATGAAACTACTGCCTGAAGTCTCAAATGTTCCTCTGATAGCGGTTTTCTATCAGTTTTGTGTAAGTACACACGCAAACCTCAAAACCGACGCGCGCATGTGGAGGAAAACGCGTTAAATTGCGTTCACACTTGTACCGATGCGTCGCATTGAATTCGAATTGCGCAAACCGCGCAGTCGCGCCTCCTGCATTAGTTATACCGTCCATTGCGTCAAACACATCCACAAATTCATCGTAGATGGTTTAAGCTCAAAAAATGATCTTTAAACAAACCGATGCGTTTAATGCGACGGAGAAGACAGGATGAAACAGAAACAGAAAGACGAGCGCAGAAGATAAAGGACAGAAACGACGGAAGAATAAAAGAGCGCAACTGTTCTTAACACAACAGATAGTTAAATATTATTATAAATATTTAACAGATAGTTAAATATTAAATATACAGTGTTTACCGTGGACACCGAGTGCTGCCATTTTCGGTGGTCTGCGCCCATGAAAGAAGAACTGAAGCGAAACTGGTTTGAGTCTCTTACGCCCCGCCCACAAAAAAAGGAAACATAAGGGGAACATTATGTCGTGCATAATCTTCAAGAGCTGCAAATGCCTCTATAACAGCAGTATGTTTACAGCCACGTAAAGGAAAAGTCCCTGTAAAGGTCAGTGCAGGTTTTCTCTTTTATAAATAATAAAAAAATGCTTATGACTAAAGATCTGGTACTAAAATTACACATCCTTAAAGGTGTGACACCTTATTGTGTTTTTTAAGACATGTGATAGGGTTTTAAACGCTGTGGCCATGTGAAGACTATAATGACGAAGAGGAAAAAACCTTTATTAGAAACTGTCCAAAATGAATCAACTGGTACACACCCGGTGTACATAACTGACCCCAAAAGCGTGTAAACAAAACTTTATCAAGTTCATGCTGTAATAAAACATAAAAAGTTTGTGCTTTCAAACCATGTTTGCAAAAAAACAGTCAACTTATGCCAGAGGTCAGTTTCATTCAAGTTAAAGGCTGGAGGAAAACAAAGGACAGGACTGGCTCTTCTGCAGTCTGTGATACTGGTGAATCAATCATATAACAGCAGTTAAACAGACACTATCTCATGTAACAGTGATACTGGATGCTTCATTAAAACGGTGGTTTACATTAAACCCAGTCACATGCAGATTAAATACAATATCATTTAAGAACTTCTAATCATTACATTGTTTTAAATAAACCCAATTTTGCAGCATTATTGCAAACATGTAATAATGTGATATTTTTCTAATGTTACAATAGACTAACAGTATGCCTTAAAAAACAACATTAAACTGTAGATGGAGACGAGGTATCTGTACCTCACTGTCAGAGGTGAAGGTATTGATACCTCACTGTAAGAGTGAGATCCAGTTATCAATGCTGCAATACCTCATTTGTTCTGAGAACCAGGCATCGGCCCACCATATTACCAGGGTCCAAAACTGAATGTCCTGTTATAAAATGTTTAAGGTGATGTCCTCGTTCTCCAAGTTCTTTGCAAATCAATCAAACCAATCTGAAACCAGGCTGTTGTTTTAAAATGGCTGAAATCCTTGGTGAAGCACCATTAGCACCTGTGGAAACATTAAGCACCACAATGTTTTCAATATTAACACAATATTTCATAGATCTGGTCTTTGAAATTCACACTTTGATCAGAATAAAACACAACAACTGTTTTATGCACAAAACAGAAAGAGTCCATTAAACCCCGACGAGTCTACTTAGAATTAGAAAGGTTGCTAGAATCCATATAAAAAAAATCACAATTTCAGCAAAGAATATAGAAAACTAACAAATGAACTGGTACAAAATATATTTTCAAGTATCGCCATACATCACAATCTGACACACAGCTAGATAAGATAACATTGCAGAAGAAACTAAATTACTATATCTAGAACACAGAAGTTTCAGGGAGGAAGTCAAATACTTTAGATAGTTCTGCTCACAGAGAAACAATGTAGAGCATGTGGATGATGAAATGGCTTGTGGGATGAACAACATTTCCATATTTGGCAGTTCAAGAGCTACAACTTTGCCAATAATTACTGTTACCATTGTATGGATGTTGACAGTGAATGCTACAGAATCGTGACTCCACAGATCTTTGTTGTGAATTTGTCAGTAGAAATAATATATTCAACCCTTAGAGTAACTTAATCTTGTTCTTCAAAAGGTTTCAACAATTGTTCTGCTTTCTGATTGTTCTCTTACACGTTTGTGACATGCTGTCATTTACCACAGAAACAAAACCAACAGTGGAATTTTAGGGGGACTAGTACAAAGTTTCTGTGGTAATCCACAGCATGCCACAGATACTATAAACAGAGTTTTTGCCTCTCCTATTATTCTTACAGGTTGTCAAACTGATATTTCCCAGTAAATCGGTCTCAACCGCTTAAATGATAAATAATTATTGTAGGTTTATCCTTCAGGAAAATGTATAGAGACTGTTTCTGATCCCTAATTTGTTGTGTTCTTGCTCAAAAACTGTATTTTGTTTATTTTTAACCAACAAAAAGTGACACATTTTATCGTTAAAATGTTATTCACATTTCCCAGTTCACAAAGAGGAAGTCTGCTCAACATCCTCCAACCTTTTTCCCTGGAGTGTCCCAGACAGAGTATCAGAATCCAGGAGTTCCACCACGTTATACGGGGCACAATCCTCCAGTCCCAGTTTCCCACACATCCACCCACAGAAGCCCTTTTCTAGGTCCCTCACGGCCAGCCACCATTCTCCAAACACCCAGGAAAGCTGGTTCACGGCAGCATACACCCCCATACAGACACACAGCACCATGATCAGCAGCGGGTACAACAGGATGAGCAAAGGACACACAGTGATCTTGTGCAGGAAGCTGCGTTCCTCGTTGTAAACCAAGAATACGTTGTACCAGGTGAGGGTTCCGTAGTAAAACGAGGTGATGAAGGAGAGAAGGAAGATGAAAGGAGAGCAGGAAAGACTCCAGAGGAAAACGTGGGGGCCCTGGCCGACCCCGAGGCTGCAGGGATTTTGCTTGGCTTCGGCGACCCCGTCACACTCCGCGTCGAGACGCTCTTTGGAACGCGCCATGTCTCTCAGCTCTTTGTCGGTGAGGGTCATGTAGATGTCCACCATCTGACCCTTCCGTTTCCCTCGCGTGATGGTGCCCGTCAGGGTCACAAAGCGGCTGTCCGGAGGAACATCCTGCTCATCTGTGGGATAAAAACACATGATTTGCAACATAAACAACCATCACCAATGTGATACAAGCTGGTATCTTCATCTCAGCGACTTATGCAGTGGAAAACAATCACCAAGAACCTATACAAACATCACCTTCTTCAAATGGAGGACCGAAGGCTCCATCCGCATCCGCCGAGGTCCCTTCCCCTGCGTCCTCCACCTCCAGGTCAGAGCGGTAAATGATCTCCTTCTTTTTCTTCTTCTTCTTCCTTCTCGTGGCGGTTCCCTCATCCTCCGTTAACCTCTGCAGTGTGTTCGCTGGGGTTTCCTCCGCACCAGTAACACCCTCCAGCTCCAGATTACTGGCATCTCCTGATGTACCTTCGCTCATGACTGCAACCCAACCAGATGCCCAGATGGTACTGTATGACGTCAGCACCCTGCCGACAATGGCCCCTTTAACAAAATGTCTTCAGGTGATGAAAACGTCATATAAAAGAAACAGCACAAGCGTAACTAAACGTCGCATTGCATGGATGCAACCTCAGGATCAGTATCTGTCGTGCAGCCGCAGACAACACCCCATGTTTACATCTGCCTCCGTTTCACCCCAGACTGATGCAAAAACAAAGACTCACCGGCCGCACAAAAAGCACGTCGCTTGTTTATTGCACGCGATGTGTGTTTTTGTAGGACTTCACCACGTGTGTTTCTGGGGCTTCATTTTTTCGGACGCTGCCCGACCGGGTCCGGCGCAGAGCTGCGTGCGCATGCGCGCTGGGCTCTGCCCGGCAACCAGGCAGACAGCGTCTCTAAATGAAACACCAATGAATGATTTACTATATAAACTATTATATAAATTATATATATAATATAAACTAATAAAGACGATTTACTACTGTAACACACTTACTGTAAAGTACAGGTTTACTGCTATGGCGTTTTGGATCTGTAACAAAGGACTGTGGTGTTTTGTACACAAGTGCTCTGAATTACTATAAGCTATTATTATTAGTATTATATTACTGAACTATACTAGTATTAAAACATTTAGTGCATTAAATTATTTAGCACCACAGTAATACAATTTTATACCATTACTGAACCACAGATCACCACAATACTATTTAACAATAATGCAAAAGGCTGGAGAAAGAAACATTTATTACCTTGTGACAGATGATAAACAATCATTTTTAAAAATTAGCTGATAATTTTTAGAAATCTTAACATTACAAATTAAGTTATTCTGCCAGACAATATTATGCTACATATTTACATGTATATTCAATCAAATCAAATATTCATCAAATATTCAATCACACAGTTTCTTGAAAACATATTACAGTGAAATTATGAAATGATAATGCTAATATTTAGTGAGCGTCCCTCACGGGCCGCAGACAGGATGTGTGTAATGAAAACATGTGGTCCACCCACACTGCTATGAAAGCGCAGCTGTTTTACAGTCGAGACTATTTCATGTAAAACAATGAATCACAGTTTAGATTTACTCTTCCTCATCACGTCCCTTAGTGTGTCTGTGTTTTCTCCCTCTGGGGCCGGGGGCCAAGCGCTGTGGTCTAATTTAAAAGGAAACGAGAGACAATGGGAAACAGAAAACTTACATCCTCAAAGGATTTGAGTCACCATTTTTGTATTAAAAATAAAAGCAGCAAAATCAGAAAGACAGAATGAATGTCAGGGCAGCTGTGCTCACGGGTACCTGGGATTTCCCACACAGAGTGATAAAGGCTCTGCCCTGCGTCCACCTTCAGCGTCGCCCCGGTGATGAAGGAAGCGGCCGGGGATAGCAAGAAACACACGGCTGGAGATATCTGACAAAATGATGTAAAAACTAATAAGTGGATCAGAGCAGAAACTTAGTATTTTGCCTGAAGAATTAATATATATATAAAAAACGATTCACTGCTTGACAGTATTGACAGACACAACCAGTCTTTAACCAAAAGCATTTATTAAACAGGATATTTTTAAACTGCTAAGGGCCGCCATCTAGTGGTGTATTTTAACTTGAAGTTTGTTATTGTGTGTCGGATCTGTAGCAGGTTTCTAATACAACAAACCCACAAACTTTATAATCATCCATTAAGTTGGTTCAAATTTGTGTCACTACTATGAATTCACACTCACCTCCTCAGGAACACCCAGTCTTTTAGCCGGACTGAATGGTACTGACATCTGAAATAAAGCTGGACCCAAATCCTTATAGTTTTCCATTGCGGTTTTCGAGACGATGGTTCCCTACATTAGAGAAACACAAACAATAAATGCACAGACACACCCTTCAGTTCCTTAGATGCTTATAGTGCAAATGACTGAAAGAGGAACTGGTGTTTTATACCAAATGCATAAATCTTAACTTCACAATCAACATTTTTTAGTAACATTTTGAGGGTCTAATTGGACATTACATTGCAATGACTTTAAACATTCAAAAGTTCCAGTATGCACTAACTGGTGCCACAGAGTTGATCCGGACCCCGCTGGCTGCCCACTCAATGGCCAGACTCTTGGTCAAATTATCCACAGCTGCCCTGGCAGCTCCTGTGTGCCTGAAGACAACAGTGTTATCACAATAACGTTTATTAAAGTTTATTAACACTTTATCTCTGGGGTTACATGAGCACCTGAACGCTGTGTTTGTTAATAAAAAACAGAACACAATTCTAAATAAATAATTCAGAAATAAGCGTTTGGTGAAACGTTGACTCACGCCATTCCAGGGAAACCTTTCCACATGTCAGCAATGATGTTGACTATTACACCTCCGTGGTCTTTCATCCAAGTGTTGTAGGCTGAGAACCAAGAGCAAAGGTTAACAATGATGTTATAGTTTTTAATGAAATTTGCATTCGCATAAAGAATTTAGAAGATGTGTCTTTTTCGATTTAGTACTGATATATACAATAAATTTAAAGGGATAGTTCATCCAAAAATCTTTTCCATTATTTACACCTTCATGTCCTGTATGACATTTTTTGCTTCTGTGGAACACAAAAGAAGGTATTTTAAGAAATGCATCTGCGTGTGGTTCTGCATCCAATCTGCGCTAGTGTTGTTAGGTTATGCCCATACTTCAAAATATCATACAGATAAAGTCATACAGATTTGGAATGACATAATTGCGAGTAAATGATGAAAGAATTGGGTGAACTGCCCCTTTAAACAGTGACATAATCTGTAACATCACCACAGTCGCTTATAACGTTTGCAAATCTATCATGTCATATAGTTCCCATGCCATTCATGACAAACCTTCTTTACAACATAAGAACGTTCCGGTGAGGTTTGTGTCAACCACAGCCTTCCAGCCTTTAACACTCATCATGTTCACCGGACTGGAAAACTGTCCGCCTCCATTATTCACCAGGAAATCAATCCTGCCGTGAAGTTTCAGAGTGGAGGCCATCAGATTCTTCACCTGTCACACAAAACCAAGAAAGAACTCGAATACAACTTTTCAACAGTTCTGAAACTTTCTAAACAACTTTTTAAGGTTTCCTATGTAGCCAAAACGTTTCAGATAAACATTCCTGCAACCTTGTTCAGAAATGAATGACAATTCATTTACCTCTTCTTCGTTTCGGATGTTGCACTGAACAGGAGTTACTGTGGCTGGACTGGATGGAGGGATTTTCTGGGAAAGCTCTTCGGCCGCCGACACCAGACGCTCGAGCTTCCTGGACGATATGACCACGTTGCATCCTATAATGCGACACATAGGATGAATTACTGCTCAGATACTGTATGTTTGATAACTAAAGCATGAACTAAACAAGGGATTGATACATTAATACACAGAATAGAAATATAAACTACAGACGAACGGGTGACATACAGTTTAAAGCGACTGTTGTGTTGCCCGACATCTGGACTAAAGTTCACTGCAAGGACTTTAACATACAAACTTGCAGGCGGTCCAGGACTACAAGACAACCTCAAACTCCCCCAAAAATCGCAGTAAATTTATACCTAGTTGTAATAGTTCAGATGTAATAGCTTTTCCTATTCCAGTGCCGCCACCAGTAACAATTGCAACCTTGTGATTGAAAAGACCCGCTTTGAAAACACTGGACGCCGCCATATCTGAGGAGCGTGAAGCCGGCGACCCATAAAACGCGCTGCGCGTGTTGAGTTGTTTCATAATAAAAGTCCGGTTCGACCCAGACCCATTACAGTACCGTCGTGCTTCCAATAGATGGCAGTGAAAACACGGACAATTCTTCACCGACCACAAATCCAAACCCTCAATTTGACGAAACTTCGTGCATTTTTCCCGAAGATGGCAGCATATCCTTACAAATGTCATTCATTGCTTTTCAACCTAATCGTGAAAGATACCGACAAATGCATTTGTTTTCATGACAAATCAATAGTGTTTTTATGGTTTAAATTGTCTGCATACATGCAAATACATTTTTGCATTTGTTGATTTTTGCACTTAAATGTGCTTTATAAAGTAAATGTTTCTATCCATGCGATTTCTCTTTAGTAAGTATAAATACTCAAAATGGGCCATAGGCCACTTCTGTAATGCGTTTCATTTAGCACATCAGTTTAATTCTTCTGTCCAAATATCTACAACCTCATTTTTAACAAACTGAAATAAATTATTATTTTCAGTTATTGTTTATAAAGTATGTAAAGTTTATGCAATTACACAGAAATATAACATTATTAATGTTATTATTAAAACACATCTCAGTATGTAAACAAAGTGATTTTATTTTACAATATGTACATAACAAGTACACAAAAGGAAATACATTTAATACATTTAATGCACATAAATGCATTAACTTGTCAATCACAGATAAACAAACTTTTCTCATGACGAAATTTTGATCTGACACATGAATGCATTATGATACTGATGGTGTACAGAAATTATGAGTATTTCAACAGTCTGTGACACGCATGTTGACTTCCATTCCATCTGATTTATTGGAAAATGTGTCAAACATTTTAATGGTCTATTGCATATTAGAGTTATACCTGTACACACATTAACAGAAAATGCATGTGTACACATCTCTACATGTATTTTTCTGCACGTTTTTAAACATACACCTACATGTACACAAACATTTTAATAATGTTGTGCAAATTTTGTGAGTGCATGACACAGTTACAAACAATTACTGCCACTGAATTAAAAGTTGCTTAATAAAAAAGCACATGGCTTTATATCAAAAGATTACATTGTGTAATAAAAACAAACAACAAATGTGTTAAAAAGGCAAGTCTTGAAAACATGGGCACTTCAGCTTTGTGATTCCTAAACCACTGCATAAAAAACAAAAATTATCTCACACTAAAGGTCATTTAAAGTACCAATTATCTCAGTTTATCTCGCAGTCCTTTTCAAAACAGCTAATGCTGTCACAGACCTGTACAACATACATGTACTGATATCTACACAACCAATACAAAACGTACAACAATACTGAGTATGTACAAAAATTAAATACATGTCTTAAAGCACTTGTGTGGTTAGTGTCAACTGAGTGTAGTGGCTATAAACAAAGAAAACCTTGATTAGGTTCAAAGCCAAACAATGTGTGTGTGTGTGTTTCAGGTCAAATAAATTAAAACCATTAAAAGAACTGCAAAAAGCCAAACTAAAGTAAGGCCTCTAATGCAGTCAGGCGTGAAAGTGCAAACTGTACTACTGTAGTAAAACTTGCGGTAACTACCCGTTCTCTGAGTTTTTCTACTCTGCAATCGAGTCTTCCAGTCCTCAGTGGTCCAACAACTACAAATCTGTGGTTCATCTGATAGTCAGCTAGTTGTTGGGTCATATGAAATCATTTGTGGCATTCTGACATGTAGTGTCTATGTCCCATGATGCATCAGGTTCAGTAGCTGTTTTCGTGGCCTGCGAGGATGTAGAGATTGCTGTGTGCTGTGGGATTGTCCGTCGGCCGACTCTCCAAAACTACAACCCTATAACAAGCAACAAAACAAACGCCACCTTAAACCGGTTTTAATTGCAAGACTCCTCTAAAATACACACCTCGCATTAAACACTTTTAATTAACTGTGGATCATAAGTAACATTTACTATTGTAAAAATACTTATATATTTACTAATATAATAATGGTTTTGTTCTCACCTGTCTGAGCCCAGCAGTCTAAATATCCGTGAGTTGTCAGAAATCTCCTGCGTAATCTGAAATATAATTTAAGAATGATTTAATTAAGCACATGTATTATAACTCACGAGGTACGTTAATGGTTAAGACACTAAACTCGCCTCATTGGATTTGAAACTGCGTCCCTGCATGCCATGTCTCCAAAAGGCCAACACACTGTCTTGTAAGCAAACTAAAACAGTGACAGATGCATAAATAGTTACTGTAAATGCTGCCTATATAAACATCTTATTTAAATACCTGTTCTGTTAAATGCAATGAGATTAGAGACAAATCAAGTCTTTTACCTATTGCTTCAATCTGGAAGTTAAAAGTCAGTTCTGCAGATAGTTTTCGACTTGATTTTAATCGGCCTTGTAAATTGACAATCTTAATACATCCTGTGGATAAACAAAGAAAGTCACCGAATTTGAATTTTTTAGAACAATCCAAATTTTAAATGTAAATTAAAAAAAGAAAATTACATTTCCATTTTGCTATGCAAAGTATGTAACGTAAAAAAGTAAAACGTTTGGATACATAAAAATCAATGTCAACGCATTCTGCACTTACTGTCTAGACAAACTAAAATGGTATCTCTCTCCAGCTGAGTCACATGGATTACACAACTCTGAGGGGTATCTAGAGTCAAACAGAAGCAGAAATATTATTTGAATACATAAACTAAATCTTTTAGCAATGAATAAACCAAACGTTGCATCACTTTAGGTCAATTTAGGTCAAAATTAAAGCTGCAGTATGTAACTTCTGCTTCTCTGTTGCCTTCTATGCAAAATGTCTAAACGTAGTTAGTTGTGAAGTTATTTAACATTTCTTATGGATGACAAGTTTATATTTAAATCATCTGCTATAAGAAGCTCCACGTGATTTAGCAGTTAGACGTTTTTCTGTTTGCAGCTTTAAGCAATATAAACATTTTGAATGATAGATAATCTCAACCAGTGACTGACTGCTATCTTGGTTTCTAGCACCCACCGGAGTCAGTGAACCAGTTGGAGGTGGTGTTTGGGTCGAGGGTCTGGAAGCGGACCACCTGGTTCAGCTCGGTGCCTTTGCTCACGGCTATACAGATGAGAGGGTACTGATGCTCCGGGACCACCAGCATCTCAAACACCTCCAGTGGACACGGCAGCGGAAAGTCAATGTTCTGCAGGGAGAGAAAGACCGCAGTGAGTCACAGCTGCAGAACAGCACGCATGCAAAAATGCAGGACGGATGCCAAGTCAAGCATTTTTACTCCTCTTAACAGTCTTTAAGCAAAACATCAGCAAGTTCAGAAGCATTAATCCGGACCTTTCACATTAAAAATAAGCAAAACTGACTGAGCGGGTACATGACAGATCAGTGTGGGTAAATTATATCTGTGATTGACAAGCTGAGCTGTCAGGTCCAGTTACATGGGGAATGTAACAGTTACATGGGTTACATGTTTCATTTGAAAAATATGTAACGTAATGTAACATGAAGTTGTAGCTTTAACAGCTAATATCCTGCTGTCTGTTTTTTTATTTTAAGTTTGTGAAATATTTCTGCTTACATTCTATTTTGCGTATAACTTGGTGTCAGTGAAGAAGCAAAGCATGATGGGAAATACTGCACTGGACGCACCTTGACCAACATGAATTTCTGCATGGACTCCACCCACTCAAAGAGAACAATACTGGACTGGAAAGCACCGCACAGGTACTTGTGACCTGTATACGGATTCCTCACTGACAGTCGAAGGAAACGTGGGGACAAAATACATCAGATTCATGCTTTGTTGCATATCACAAGCAATATAAATAGAGCATATTTTATGAAATAAATACATGAGCCACTCACCTACACAACACTTCTGACACCCTTTTGTTTCAGGAATCTTATTGGACACGGAGAATTTTCTGAAAGGAATTAAAAACGGGCTGAAACACCCGCTAACACACAGGTAAGTACAGGTCAGGATCTGAGATTTGAACATTACCTGGGGATTATTCGGTCAGGCAGTTTGTGTGTTGGTATTGCAACGGGAAGTTTCTGCATGTGTCGAGCATGTTCAAACAAGCCACCCAGACTGTGAGAGTACAAATGAGATGCTTTTCCTGAGGAAACACAAGTTCATACAAAACTCACAATGACAAAAAACACACATTGGTAGCAAGAAATGAAACATAAACATAAAAAAGTGTTGGCGATTTATAATTTTTTCTACACATTACATGTAACATATATAAATTATAAAGTAATGAAACTTGCACGTATATAAATAAATTTAAAGCTAAATCTGAGTAAAGCTATTGTTTTAAACCAGAGCTCACCGGATATTGATAGCAGAGTGTTGCTCATGACATACAGCCAAGTGCATCTCCGGGGAAAGAGCTGAGAATGAAACAAATATAGCTTCAGTAGAAGAAAACATCAGACACTGAAGAAAGATTTGAGATTTACAATCACTGCTCTTCTGCGTTCTGTACAGACACAGTTTGAGTTTCAATGGTTCATTTTGATGTCCTGCTTTAGTGTCCACAGAAAATTTGGAAAAAGTGAAAACATTGAGAAGTAGAAACACGTTTATTTAGAAGATTTGGTGTTGTGTTATATTACTGCATTTCTGACACACACCTGCTCCATGGACGTCTCATGAAGCTCATTTAGGTTTAATGTATAGATTCCCTCCTCTGCTCCAAATATCAGATATTGGTCTGAAATGCATGAAGAGGAATTGAAAGAGATGATTCAACACTTCTGTGTATCAACTCTCCTCATGACTCTGTTGTGTTGATTTGTGGAGCTCACCTCTCGTGTCGGGATTGATCCACGATGTCGCACAGTGTATTTTTAAAGGACAGCCATTAAAGACTTTAGAGAAACAAGCTCCCATCTAGAGACAAAATGAGTGAAAACAGATAAACTTACAGCTCATAACATTATTTTGGAACAAATAACACCACAAGAGAAGATAATTTAAATTTAAAAATGTGTTTCTGTGCTGCACAAACCCACTGCTCAATTTTTGTTGACAGTAAAATGGTTATGCAATATAAACACACACACACACACACACGTGTCTGATGTGGTCTTACATGAACTTTTGGAGTTGGAGGAAGACCATTGCTGATGGGTTTCTGTGAGGAAATCAAAAACGAACATCAGAAAACGGTTACGCATGTTACAGATGTCATACATTCTTAATTTAAGA
This sequence comes from Yasuhikotakia modesta, assembly GCA_036877545.1. Classification (NCBI taxonomy): domain Eukaryota; kingdom Metazoa; phylum Chordata; class Actinopteri; order Cypriniformes; family Botiidae; genus Yasuhikotakia; species Yasuhikotakia modesta. Next base: position 34,646 of record JBAJNP010004042.1, read on the forward strand.
ACCATAAACATTACAAGAGTAACATTTAAAATCCATACTGGAAAATCTTTCTTGTCTTTCGGGATAGGAACAGCAGGGGGCATTGTGGACTGTCTCTCCGTCGAGGGCGAGTGTTCGGAGGTGCTGATTCCATTGCCTAAGGAGAAACAAAATTATGCTCACAACAGTATTAACCAAATGATTAAAAACACATTCAAAGCAACAAGTGCCTAGTTAACTATCTGCAGACAGCACACACAGAAAGAATATTGTTCTTGCATGTACACTTACAGAAGAACTAACTACATTACAGATGCCATTTCATGACTGAATACTAACTAAACTACTAAACTAAATACTAAACTAAACTACTGAGGCAACTGAGTGAATGACAGGAGAACAATAATCTGCTAAAGGAGAGATTACATGTGTGGAGTGAGTGTTTTATAATGGCTTTAAGTAGGTGTGACATTTTCACATCCAGACACCATTGATGGTATTTCTCCTAGAGTGGGCGGGGCAAAAGATTGACAGATAACTCACTATAGGGTGACAGAAAAGACAATCACCCTGTACTGCAGCATCTACTACTAACTAGTACACAAGGTATATAGGTTTAGCGACTGAGGTTGAACTGTGTTTATAGCTGAGGATCTAAAACGACAGAGAATCCTGTCTTACTGTCTCCTTCCTCATTATGCTCTTCCTCATCATCATCATCATCTTCAAACGAGACCTGTAGCCTCTTGTCGAACTGACTACATATCCCAGCATCCCACAGGAAACGCTGCTCAAGATGACTCTCATTACCTAAACTGCTGAGCTTGTGTGTGGGCAGCCGAGGAGGTGGGGGTCGAGGGGGGACGTTGGTAGAAGATCGGGCCGGGCTCTCGGTCTCTGGGCAGCGTTTAATAGTGCCCTGGTCGTTGTCGTGATCGGCAGATGGGCTCTGATGTGGTCCGGGGCTGGGCTTTGGCTAGGA
>JBAJNP010004043.1:0-35601 GCA_036877545.1 Yasuhikotakia modesta
AATTGTTTTTCACAGGTCAGTTAGGTGTTTTTCAGTGCCTGAAATTCAATTAATTTTCTACTTTTTCCTTCTAGAGTTTAAGGTGATTGGAGCAACAAAACACAACATCTTAATTGTCTTCATTATGAAAAATAATGCATCATACTCATTCAAACATAAATAGCTTGTTAGCTTTTTGTTGCTTTCTATTTGCTAGTATATTCATAAGGCTTTTGGAGAACTATCTACAAATTAGTCTGACTCTATTATCTACTATATCCGGTTTATACAGTATATCCTAACAGGATGGGGGAGTTAAAATGGCGTACACCGACATGGTTGTTCTTTGATTTTGATGTTGTGGCAACAACAAAGAAGTTAAACCCTTATCATGACAGTTCCAGAATCTGACAGCATCACCAGGCGCTAAAACCTCATCCACTCGAAGCACATATATTTCCCCATAGGAGAGATAAGATGTGGACACGAACAGGTAAATCCCTTAACATGAAACAAACCCACTCCGCTTTGGCTGCCCACAGATAAAAAAAAGATAAAGACATAAATCTACATTTACATTTATTCATTTAGCAGACACTTTTATCCAGAATGACTTACAAAAAGAGAGAGCATTTAACATTTAGCCCCTAGGAACCAAAAAGTTCTACCTTCTTCAGTTGGACAGTTTTCCATTAACACTTCAAGTTAAGATGAAAAAATAAGAAATAGAAAACAATCTGAACATGTATTATAAAATTTAGCTGAAGTCCAAAACTGTTTACAGCAAAAAACCACCTGATCCTACAGAAAAAAATATACACAGTATAATTGAACGCTTATATAATTAAGAAACTACATACAACATTTATCAATTAATTTGTCACACTGAAAAGCCATTTTGAGTGACTAAAATAAAAAATATAAAAAATTAACACATTTAAAAATTTTGCTGCTGGCAAAAGAAAATATGTACGTTAAAATTAAATACATTAACATTATGCAAGAAAAGTGCTATGCAAAAATGTCAGTAAAAAAACAAAAGCATCCATTTCCTGTGTCTTATTATAAAAGGCAGTGGTGTCTTCCTCTGAGAGCGGGTATTAATCACCCTGCTCATGTGCTCTCAGAGCAGACCTGCATGGGAACAGGCCTAATAAGACAGACCCCGCAGTACCAGACCACGGGGAGGATCAGTCTCCCCGGCTATGCATATGCAAATCTAACTCCTGCATATTTACATATTTATTTATTGCCTCCACTGGCATAGAGGTGCTGGCTGGAGAGGGTGTTAATATCTGTGGGGGAGCTTTTAGAGAGAGCAGTGGGGGAATTGTTGGGAGGTAGAACTCAGCTCACAGAGATTCAGCTGTAATTAAGTGCTGTTTTACTGAGCATACATAATGCTGTTTGTATTGAAGAAAGAGAGAGAGAGAGAGAGAGAGAGAGAGATAGATAGAGAGAAAGAGAAAGAGAGAGTACACAGCAGTAGAGTGTAAAGGAGGGTGGGTCTGGCTGGGATTAAATTCTCTTCTTAACAAGGCTTTTTATGTGTGTTATAAGGAGATTTCAGCAAACATTAGCACCAGCATTTGCAAGGTATGTAAGTTATCCTGTACTGGCTATGAAGACCTGTTGGAGGAATTGATGTTTTTTCCCCGGGTTTAAACTTCCTGCCTGGTCGAACTTGTGTCTTGTCCACTGCCCTAAGTAAAATATTTTTTAAAACTACACTTACTGTATACACATGAATGAGGTCTTAAATCATGTGTTTTGTTTAGGAGAGCTTTGACTGTGACAGATTTAACAAAAGATAGTCACATTAATTATATGTGCTGTTCATTTTTAATCATTTTTAATGTTTAGCTTATTAATATATTATTAGTCAATGTATTTAAGATTTAACATGTCTGTGTCATTTGTTTTTCCAAAAGCCATTCCATATCAGTTATTCAGTCACACAGGCATGCAGGTTATTCTTCAATGGTCAACAACATAGCCAGCTAGATAAAAATGTTTACTTATAATTGTGTGATCAAGTATTCATGTCTGTCGTTATTTTTATTTACTCAAATAATAAAAACAGACAAGTCAAATTGTCTCAGATTGTCTCTTGCCCAGAATGTCAAATCATGCCTCAGACTTCCAGGATACAGCCTGCAAGCATACTTATCATAGAATGTAGTGTTTACAGATCATTTTAAACCAGCTTAAGAGCATTATAAATATGCTTGGGAAAGATGGTAAAGAAAGATTTAAAAAAGTTTGTTTGAGTTAATAAGAAAATTAAGACATTTAGAAGCTGATATTGAAATGTTGAGCTCCAGAGGTATCAGGGAGGTAATATCTGCATAATAGCATACAAATTAAAAATATGAACAATATGAATCTCTGTCTGAGGATCTGCTTTACATGTTTAGCACTCAAACAGCTTATAATTAAAGAAAGATTTCTCACTGATCCATATAAACAGCTATGTAATCTACACTACTCATTTCTATACCCAGAGTTTAAATATACGATTGTTATTTCCATGGTCTAGTCAGCTTCTCTCATCACACTAAGAGGTGAGGGTTAGACAACAGACAAGAGCTAACAATATAGGATACAAGTTCCTCTGGGTGCAATTACTATTTCTCTCCTTTCTTTTGCTCTTTCTTTTGGTAAGGGGATGCCCCCATGAGTAAGACACTTTAGTTGTCATGGCGTTGTGGCAAGATGCTGCCCCGGTGTCTGAGTTAGCCGCTCCCATGAGAAGAAGAATAATAGTGTCCAACGCAAAAGGCCAATAAATCAAAGGCACTTAACAGCCACAGTTCAGTAGATTTCAGATGAGCACTCAATGAAAACATGTGTGCCTGATTCTCAACTGTGTTCTCTGCCATTTTTCATCAGGTGACAGTAGTATAGCCTGTTCTGTCTTGTGGCTATTATTTAAGCAATAGCATGTGATGAACAGCAAGGGTGCTGTTGTGCTGAATAATAGCATGGCACAATTCTAAATACCACAGCCAAATTTGGGTATGATGTTACAAGGCAAAGTTTTGTCTATTTTGTTCTTACAATAAATGACTTGTGATATACAGAGCTCTGCTCACAAAGGAATTACATTGTTCATTACATTTACATAGTACATGTTCAAAGTGCTACGTTATCTTAAATTATATATAATACCATGCTGCACAAAATGTGCTTCCGGCTTACTGCAGAGTAATCAAAAATACTATTATTGTAAAAAGCAACCTTAAAAGTCATTACTGACCAAAACCAATGACATAGTATATAATACAGTTAGTAATAATAGTAATTACATTTAATATTTACTTTTTTGTAAAATTATATTTTTATAATTGCAAACTCTTATCATTTAGCTTTGTTTTATTCCATTCCAAGAAAGAATTGTTCTAAATGAACTTGATAATATCAACAGAGTAAAAAGACCTATAAATGTCACTTAAAAATAAAAATGTAATAAGTAATTTGTTTTATTTAAAACCTGTATATGTCACGTCCCCTGTGAGCTATACATTTGGTTTAGCTCTATTTTCACCCACCATTTTCCGTCTGTTTGGGTTCTCCCCATGTTTCTGCCCTTATTTTGACTTCCTATGCCTGTTTAGTTAAATTCCCGTCCCTTGTGTCTAATAATTAGTGTTCCAATTTAAGTTGGTTTCTGCGTTCTTTGTCCGGTCTACTTTGTTTAACGTGCATGTTTTGTTCGGCGTGCCAGTTTCCTCATCTCCTTCCTAGTGCTCCTTGTATCGTTGTGGATATCTTGATTAAAACCCGTCATTGGGTTAGTTTGTTAGTGTTGTTTTGTTTCCTTGCTGCGGACGCCCAACACGCGCCTCTGTGACAGTATGACTGTTTCTTCTGTTCTGTGAGATGCAAAGGAATATTCACACTGATAAGTATACAGTGAATAGCTTAAATACAGAGATACAAAATATTAACAGTATTATCAAAAACTTATTATCAAGTCTTTTATAATCTGAGAATCTAATCATTCACCCTTTTAAAGATATCTGAACATAGTATGTGATGGTAAGTGATAAACGTTCTCAGTAAGTAAGTGACTTTTTTGCACAGTCTAACTTTATTTTAAGTTAACTTTGTAATTGTAATTGAAGTTGTAATACTGAGTTTTCCATGGAAAAAGTAATTGTTAAAAAAAATAAACTTGACTGTAACTATGAGCTTTCAGCTCAGCAATAAAGCTACATATATGTAAACAGCAGTTAGTAGAAACTGTGTGTGGGGATATTTTATATTATTTTCTATAATTAACTTTATTTATAAACAGTAGAAATCTGTAGCATGTTGTGGTAGCTAGATGTGTGTTTTTGAGTTTTATAAATGTCAGATGGGCTTTAGGTTGAGAGGGAAGCCCAGCAGAGAGATCAGCCCAGCTGAGGCTACTGCACAGCACCATTACACACACAAGATAGAATGTGCTTTAGTTTCAGTGCTGCCACACATGGCACTGCAGGGGATGAGGGAGGGTCATAATCCACAAGACAACAACACAAAGAGTATCTCACCCTAAACGTGACCCTCAAAAACCTCATATATATATTCCTTCTGACATAATTAGATTTAATCAGAAGTACAACATACTTACTGATTGATGAATTTGTCTTCTTTTTTCAAAATCCTAAAGAATAGTCTCTTCCATGTATAGTGAAACCCATACACATATATTAAATCTTCCATGGCAGATAGTCTTTCAAAGTCTGTTGCAGGTATGTATGTTTATGAATTAAACACACACACACACAGACAGAAAACATTAAACAAATATTCCAATATTAAAGAGTGAAAACAGGGTGTTTTAATTGTAGATCATGATAAGAATGCAAGCTCTGTGGGGTGAGGTGGACTGGAGTGGGTGGGATAGTTTGCTGATGAGTAATTGTGTGTGTGTCTATGTATGTAGAAAGAGAGGGGCATTACTAAAGCTACAAGGGACATTAGCCATCAATCCTAGCCATCAAATCAGGGCCATAGTGTGCTGTTCTGCCTATTACTGCTGAATTTATTTCCCTAAATTAAACCGGACTCTAAGCGCTCGACTGCTTCATGTGTGTATGCTTATTTTATTAATCCATTTTCCTACCTATTTGTCAAAATGCAGTGTGTGACAATATGTAACACACATTCATTATTCTGATGTGAAACAACTGTGTGTATATTATTAATCAATGCAATATCTGTGTGGATAGCTGCAAAAGTAGTGTGTGTGTGGGCGCAACATTCTCACGTACCTCTCTGCATAGACAATACTGAATGTATAACTCTGTCTAATAAATTCTAGCATATTTTCTCTCTTCATGCCCCTTATTAGAAAATCAGCATTAATTTATTTTGGAACAAACTTGATGGAGTGATTTAGAATATATTACCCTTCAGGAGGTATAATATATAAAGACCTGTCTCCCTTGGACATACACCATAGAAAGGTTGTTATTTGGTTTGCATTACCAATATGAGAGTGACATAAATTGACTGTTGGGATGTTTTTACATTTTAACATAATGAGTCATTCACACTCATTACACTTATAATCATAGTAAGTGTGTGTCTATGATGTTGTAATGACATTATGCGGTGTGTTATGCTTTAATCTACAACTGAAGAGCTAAAATCATTTTTATCATTAAGGATAGAGTGAAAATCATTGCTTTCCAAATCTGTGAATGAGGAATGACTATGCAGTGTTTAAATTAATTAACTGTAAACATGATTAAATTGAAGGATATTATCTGAAAGTATAATTGCCTACTGGGAATAAAATTAACTCTGTTGTTGACATGCTCTCCCCACTGCGCTATCAATGCTGTTAAACTGCACTACTTTTATTCCTATAAAAAGACTAATATGCATTTAAGAGGAGCAGGTCTTAATCTAAATGCAGGGGACATTTAAAATGCGGGAGTCGCAGCTATGAGCGAGTGTTGATGCCGGCGGTCATGCTATCTAACGTAGCTGAGTCAAAGCTGAGAGCCTGCTGTGTGCATCAAGCACTCTGGAACACCATTCAAAAAAAAAAGAAAATGTCTGCACTGGACCTAAACACTCTCACCACAGGATTAAAGTGGAGCAATTAGACTGTTCTATTAATGTGTAATGGATAAACACTGTAACGAATCAGAAAGTTTGTGTGTTCTCCAGTTCCCCCTTTTATTACAGACCTTGTCTCTTTTAGGTCTACATAACTTTTGTTTATGTTGAGTAGTTTATCCGTCAATATAACAGAAAAAGATCCTTGAAGTGCCTCATTTTAGTTTCAGAATGCATCAATGTTTGTCTGTAATATTAATATTTGTCCTTATAGAAAAACAACTAAATCTATGGTATGTCTTAGTTTTATTTGTGTGAAACAGCGAAACGATAATTGTAAGTGATTGTATTTGCCTCTCTGCTTTGGGCCCTATTCCAGCCTGCCAAATGACAGTCAAACTGACCCTACATGACACTGTGTGTATGTGTGGGAGAGGGGGGTGGGGTGGGTGTAGTGGGTGTGAGGCATTAAGCTCTGACTCAATGAAGTGTTAGGTGTTTCATGAGTGTTTCAGGGCATACCCCCCAATCGCCCAACCCCCAATTCCCCACACCCTCCCGATCTTCTACACACACACTGCCACACAGCCACAAAAAAACCCAGGCTAAATGTTCAGTGACAGTGTTGACAGGCTGATGAGGAAGACATTTAGGCTAAATTATTAATAATAAATTAACTGTAAATTATAATACTATACTAAACTGATCCAGCCATGGGTAATTTTAAATTAACTAAAATTCAAATTTATCTTAAGCAAAATTTATTAGGTGCTAATACTACAGTATGAATAAACCATGTGTGTGTGTTTTTACTTATTACACAATCATGCCTGTGTGTGACATTATGGCATGATTACAATAGCAAATCTTTGGTAAATAATTACAAAATGATTAATATTTCAAATAAAGGTAGATGACCTTTATAGGCCTACTTGTTGTAACATTTTACAGTATAGTTCCGCTTGATAACAAAGTTTACTACATTAGTAAGCATTAACAATTAAGAATATTTTACAACATCTTACATAAACTAACATTTTAGGCTTTACTAATATACTGCTTTGTTGTAAAATGTTACCAAAAATATAAATAATATACATATATATGTATGTATATACGTGTGTGCATTACATAAACAAGTTTTTTTCATATTTGGCACTATTCTTACTAATACAGCCCTACATGTTGCAAAGCACATATGCAATGACAAAATGAGCCCTGCTGCAGCACATCCTGCACAGGTCTGACTGTGTGTCCTTTACAGAGTGCCCTAACTAGTGTATCTGTGAATGCTGTCTCAGCCGAAAGATGAACATGATTTGGTGTGATGAATTGAGGAGTGAGTTTTAATGAAAGCACAAAAAAAAGTTATATTTATTTAAAAAAGACTTTGTACATCTCTCTCTTACACCACTTTTTGCCCACACTAAACTTGTTCAATCATTTAGAAATCCACCTATTAGCAGAATGTAAAATGCGTGTGTCATACAGACAGCTCCCCTCTTCAGTTGTGTAAATGGGTTTTTGCTATATAGAAGCTGTCTCAGGTTATGTATGTTACGCTGGTTCCCTGAAGGCAATGAGACAGTGCGTCAAAACGCTACGGGAATGCTACCAACGTTTATGCACTCCGGTGTTTCGCATCACTGATTACGAGCCGTGGTGTCACAGACAGGGTGATGTCATGACCAGGAAGCTATAAAGGCATGTGCGTTACACTGCTTGGGTCGATTTAGCCGATGCATGTAGATCAGACATCTTAGAGATAGGCTCAAAAGGAGGAGCACATAAAGCTTGAAGAACTATGGCCAGGTCCCAAGGAGTGACTCGGGAATGTACTCGAGGCCTCAGCCCCAGGGTGCACCATGGAGGAAACGTATGAGCAAAGGGTGTCTACCCACTGAAAACCCCTCAGTAGGGATGTGGTAAGCAAAAAGCACCCCCACATAAAATTTCATGGTGGAATGAGTAAATCCTGCCTTAAATCGTGACTGCCCCCTCAGAGACCACACCCATAGGTCTGGGCGAGGGTGGACAATAGCACCCTCTGCCTGAGACAGAAGATCCCTCTCAAGGGGATTTTCCAAGGACAGCCGTTCAGGAGAGATACGAGAGCCATACTCGGTTCGGCCAGAACAGGGCTACTAAAAGCACAGATAGTCTCCATTCCCCACATGTCTAAAGCATGGATACACCATCTTGTGACGTTTATCATGCAAAGCAGATTTCCCCTTGGGAAGAACCCCTTGGATTTTAGCCACCACTGAAGGGGTCTCGTACCGTAGGCCAAAAGGTATGACATTGGATGCAGCTGCCATCAGACCCAGCAGTAAGTGACAGTAAGTGACAGGCCTTGTTTGACTCTTGATACTGCAGAGGTTTGAATCTGTATGAGTGGGAGTCAAATGTGCCCGCATCGTGGTGGAATCCCATATGACACAGAGATAGGTGGTTCTCTGAGCTGGAGAAAGCACACTCTTCTCAGGATTTAGTCTGAACCCCAGCTCTTTCATGTGGACAAAAACAACATCTCGATGTCGAATTGCCAGATGTTGGGAGGGAGATAGAATCAACCAATTGTCAATATAATTCAGTAGCTGAGGCAGGAAGCAGAGAAACCACTTCTTGTTCCAAGACCAAGCCTGCGCAACCCATCTGAATGCTGGTGGGTGAGAAGCAAACTGTATTCTGTAACCTAGTTCTAAGGAACCATTGGGATATGCCTGGCAGTAGTTTTCATGCTGCCATGAAGTGGCTTAAGTTTACCAGCCTCTCAAGGCTTGTCCCTGGAGTAACCATAACTGGAGTGACGGTGCCCTGTAACGGTCGCCCGGCTGGGAATACCCAAGATAACTTGCATAGGGGGCCTCCTTAGAGGCTGTAAGTTTGTAGGTTACCTCTCGGGGTGGAAGACTGGGAAGGTACTTGAAAAATGCTGCTGTGTCCTGAAGCCTGGCACAGGACACATTGAAATACATCTGGCAGTAGTTCCATGCTGCCATGAAGTTGCTAAAGGGTACCAGACTCTCAAGGCTGATCTCTGGAGTAACCATAACTGCAATGTTGGTGCCTTGTAATGGTTGCCTCAAGAGCTGACTGAGCGTGCTCCACTCCTAAGCAATCAACACATACCTGTCTGTGACGTCATGCCTCATAGTCAGTGATTCAACACACCTGTTCAGAGTGCATAAACGCTGGTAGCGTTCCCATAGCATTTTGATGCAGCATGAGTTCCTGAAAGGGAACTGTATTTATTTAAAAATACAGTATTTAGATGCTATATATTTCAGTTAAGAGACTGATATATAACAAAAACATACAAAAGCTATGTTAGCTACACTTTCTAAGGTCTCCCTATTATAGTGTAATTATTTATTAGCGCTGAGTATAATCGATTAACATGTACTCACAATAAAGTTGGGATCACAGTTTGGTTTAGGGTTAGTTGCATTTAATTATGAAATGTACTTATTTTTTAGTAAATTTGTAGTAAGTACATGTGACGTGTAACAAATACAGTGTAAAACTAAGTGTTATCAAACAATTATGTTAAATACAGCAAGTAAAACAAATCCAATTCAGAAAAAGTTATAATTTTTCATTACTTCACATAATCTCATTATCATTCATACAGTGTAATTCTAACACACAAAATCAGACAATCTGTGTAATAAACACATGGCCAACATCTATAAAGCCTTTTTACATAAAAAACAACTTTAGAGACAATTAGTTTTTATGAAGGCGTGGAGACGGGAGGTGGATCCAAACGCAGGTTTTTATTTACAGGCATGGTCAGAACAAGCAAGGTCAAAACACAGGTAACAAGAACAATTAAGGCAAATCCAAAACTCGATAATCCAGTAACAAAGCAAGGGTCGGGGCAGTCAGCAACAATCCAAAAACCAGAAGCAGTCCAAAGTCAAAATCCAAAAACCCCCCAAAAAAAACAGAAACACAAGAAAACTGTTGAAACTTAAAAACACTCGAAACTTGAAACACAAGAACCAGGGTTACAGTTAAACACTTGTATGTGTATGATATATAGACAAATGCTAATTAGCAGTTGTCTGCTACGCCATATGCCATCACATATATACAAATAATATAGAGGAATCTAATTCTGTATCTTTAAAAACGTCTTTCCAAATCCTTTACTCAGGAAACTTCATTTAACCATAAATGAAACTAAATTGACAGTAACCTGCTGTTTGTTTTGTCTTTGTTCTTGCCAGAAGTGTTCTCATGTCTTAAACAATTCTTATTTTGATCCCTTCAGACAGTGCAGTCCAAGGCAGAGTACAAAGGGCAGCTTCTGTGCCACACAAGGGGCCAGAGTCCTGCTAAAGCCCCAGCTCTCTACAAATGCCACTCCTGATTGGACAGAAGTCTCCAGGTTAGGCTCATCTGCACTTCTAACATTTTGTGTTGAGTCTTGTTCTTTTGTTTCGTGCTAAAGCAGCTTATGTGAATAGGGTCCCTGTATGTGTGTAAAATTACTGAAACATCATAGCAAAAGACTCATGCAATAACAGCTGAAACTTATAAAGTGCACTTAAGCCAAAGACTCTTTTAAAGTAATAGTTCACTGAATGAACATTATTAATATAGTGCTTTCTACAATATTGCATTGCCTAAAATCAGCTTTACATATAATGAAAAATAAGTAATAAATAAATAATTATTATGTACAATTAATCTATTTATTCACAATTATTATATTATTCATTATTCTATGATTAAATATTAATTATTATACAATCTATGCTACAATTATTTATGTAGCATTAATGGGCACTGACTATTACAATGTATTATTGTCTGTAGTCAGACAACAGAACATATATTTAAGGGACACTCAACCCGAAAATAAAAACAACCCAAAAACCACTCACCCTTAAAGCATTCTAGACATACTGTATATGACTTTATTTCTTGTATTAGTCACAGTTAGAACACATTTTGCCACATTTGAATATATACATCTGTTTACAAATAATGTGGCAGCACCCTTGCCCCATAGCTATAACACAGGTTAGTGACTGTGTTTGTCACAATGTCACAGGACATGTATAAAACAATGACAGTCTGCAACATAGAAATGTAGCCAGCATGTCACTATGTTCAGTATAGCTTTCATACAGATGTTTCAAGTGTGCCAAATCAATCAATAAATACCTTCGAAATACAGTAATTGTTTTCTTTCACAAAGAGGGCATTTGTTAACCCACTGGCATTTGTTAATCCACTTTTAGGATGGATGAATGCACTTTCTGAAGTTTGAAGTTCCAGGCACTATTCAACACCATTATAAAGTTTTTTGTCTTTACAATGCAATGTAATGTATATTTTATATTCTAACACTGTAAGGGCACTGTACACATGGGATTCTTTAGCTTTAGGTTGTATTGTATGCTATTTGAAGATAACATTCAAACTTAACCATGCTGTCATAATTATTTGTTTTTGCAGATGCTGTGTTATATAAAACAATTAATCTAATTAATATACATTTTAATTTTTTAAGTAATCTCATTAGAGTGAAATACATGAACGTCATGTATGCCACTTCCCAGAACACTAGTATTTACCATATTTGCATATTCATTTGAGTTTGTCATGTTTGTGTGACAATGTATGTTTGTGTGTCAAACTTCTTTCCTCCTATCCAAAGGTGATAGAGCATTTGCCAGCAGTGTTAACTGACACATTAGCGGTTACCATCAGCTTTAACAATTAATGAATGTTAATCTTTCATTATGCTAATTTATTTTGAAATAAGCTGTGAAATGAGACAGCTGGTTGGGACAACAGAGGACAACAATGTTAAACAGCCTGTGTAAATAGAAGCCTGAAAGTAAAGTGTCACCTTTAAATGAGGTAAAGTATTTGTGTTAAAAAAAATAGGTCAGCCTCATAAAAGAAATCATGTCTTCAATGACACTAAAACATGGAAATGGCTTAAGCTGCAATGCTAAATTAATATATGTACATGTGTATGTAAAACATACTTGTTTTTATGGCCATCTTTTTGTTACCAGCAGCCCAGACTGCTTAGCTAACAGAGAACATTCTAAAAACAGTGGCTTTAGAAAACATGTTTGCATGAAACATGAAAACATGACCATACGTTTAAACAAACTGGATCTTCAGAACAAGTGTAGTGTACTTAAGAGTGTTGGAGAAAACTACTGGCCTTTGTGGATTTGCGCATCTAGAATGAGAGGTGAGGGGGTGAGAAGCTAAACTCTTGCACCCTGACCACTTCATATGAGAGTAATCAACACCTTCATGTTCCTTCAGGCTAAGACTCTTACAAACACTGACACTTAAGTCACATTATTTCTGTAATCACTCAATGCCCTTATTTTATCTGGATTGACAGATTTTCCTTGTTTTAGCAGCTCTCAAACATAATTTAAAAGAAATGTCAATTCTTTACATTTGTACCCTTCAAGTTCATTTCTACAATATAGCAATACAAACCACAGAGATGTATTTGTGCAGTAAAAAAGGCCTTCAAAACAGGCTAATATTTCAAATTCTTTTGGGGGCCTCATTAGGACTAACACTGATTTAAGTTTGCATTGTGAACTTATGTAAAAAATGTGCTAAAATAACTGCTTGGGGCAAGATGTCCAAGGTTTCATTTCACATCAAAGAACATACTTGATAATGTCACACCAGCCAACGAGAGTCAAGTCAAGAATATTTTCACTAAAAGTACACAAATATCACAGCCAGTTACAGTCTACAGTTTGTGGAGAATAATAGCAAAGAATCAAAAGCATTAGCTCTACTATTTGAAATGAAAAAGAGTTCACCTGACATGCTGTATGCACACCATCAGACTTAAGCAGCCACAAGTAAGCCATTAAATATATGTAAATGAAGAGCATCGGCAGAGGCTAGCACATAATAGCACACACAAGGGAGAAATGGATCCTGGGTAGTGATTAATTTATCTGATGATGCCTCTAGTGAGGAATTTTAGGTCACAAACGAAGTGACAAGATGACAAATTACCATTTAAAGGAATTTACAGGGAATCATTAAGGAACAATTGTCAGGTAGTTTGTGGCAAGCAGAGAGAATACCAGAAATATTGAGTTTTTATCACGTCTTTCCATTTCTGAGATCTGTATTATTAATTATTTTTTGAAGGAGATTCTTCTGCACAGTTTGATTGGCTGTAATGCATGAAGTACTTTAGTCTACATATTAATTTAATTTAGTGTGTGATTTAGCACAAGTAAATTACAACAGGATAGACAACAGGGTAAAAACAGAACGAGGGACAAATGCAGAATGCCTGCACCGAATTACAGTCTATATCCAAGTTGGTATTTTATTTAAATATTTATCTTTTTAGAATTTACAATGTAGTATTTGTTAAGAAAATAAGATGACTCTGTATTGCTTTGTTCAGACCTACAAAACTGTCTGTCCATGAACAAAAGTTTGCATATACACTATATCTCTGAAACTTTATCTCTGAATAAAAATTGTGTTCCATTTTATTGAAACATGCTCTTAAATTGCTCTTAAAAATATGAACAATGAACACAACCCTATATTATCCGGTACATGAGTCAGATTTCTAGGGCCCATTTCTAAGCAGCAGAACATACAGTACATGCCCGTACAAATGTCTTCCAGAGGGGCTCACAGCAAAATTAGATTCCCTTTCCAAAAGTTGACGAATTCTCACAATGATTCATTTATCTGCCTGAACTCTCCTAGCCAACTCAGAAGCTAAACTGATTTATTGATTATTTAATGAGGTTTTTAATCACCTGTCAAAAAGTAAGAGCCTGGTCTCTCCAGAAATATAACAGCTTTTTTCTTTCTGAGTATGATTTAAAGAGTTTCATTTGAAACTAAACTGGCTAAAGTTGCACTTATCTGAAAGCGTAATATTAAATAGAGAAAACAGAATGGGAATATATTTGTTACTACAAATGTAAAAATAGGTACATTGCAAACATATTGATATGAAATATGAACATATGAAACAGACATAGGTATGTTTCCTCTGTCTGCTGTTTATCATGTCATAGCTCAGAATAGTTGTTAGTGATGTGCTTTGGAGTGTATCATGACAATTTTTTTGTCATGACACACTCCAGTTGTTGGTTTAACATTTTTTCTGAAGGAGCTGAATGCCCATGAGCACATGCTTTAAATTATGAACTTTAGGGGTTCTTCAATCTCTTCACACCAGCCAAGTAACTACCTTCAAGATAAATAGGAATGCTAATGGATAAGCTTTCAACAGGTCCTATATATAGGACATTGTTTCTGCTATTGTGGACTCATTACAACAACTGTTATTATCTGTTTAAATTAATTAATGATAGAAATGATCTTATACATATGTTACGGTCCATTTCATTAGCTGTTACTTGGTAGGCTGGGTTGACTATCATGCTGTTGACATTTGTGATACCTCAGGATGTAAATTCTTCCTTAAATTGAGAATATGAAGAATATCATGCAACTTGATTTGGATTTAATAATTCTAACAGATGTGCATTATTATTTGCTAAATTTGAGGAGAATGAAAATGTTGAGAATACTGTAATGTCAAAACAAAAGCTTGCGCTTTTTTAAATTGATTTTGCAGTATATATGTAGATGTGACTTGATTAACTGACATTCCACAGAACTCTTTGAATATCATTGCCTATTGACCTACTGGGACTTTTGGCAGAGGCTGTTCCAATGCTCTGTATGGCTGATGGATGCTGGGTTTATCCCTACGGTTCTAATTGTCTGTTCTCTGTATACTGACGTTATCGGCAGCTGCCACATGCTCAGATGCTGAGGCGCCACCCCTGCACAGCTAACCAGAGCGGACTAATTGCAATGACCTTTTCACCATCTTGAATTAACCACTTTTACACAGGCAAAGAGGTGCCCATACACAAACACTTGCAATTTTTCTCCCACTCACAGATGGGCCTTATGGTCTATGACCTGTATCACTATATCACTCTCAGATCAGTCTCTTCCAGGAAGTGTTTAACAGAGAATCATGTTGACCTCCACTGTACACACCTACCTGCCAGCCATAACCCGATTTCAGCAGCCATTTAAGAGGGCAGGGAGGCATGAGTGGTGGGGGTTGGAAGGTTTAGTGGTACTAGAGGGTGCTGGCAACTGGGCTGGTTTTCCTGACATGAGATCAATAATGTCTGTACTTGGGGTGCAGTTGGGCTACAGCGGCTGACAACATTACATGTGCCATAATTGGACCAAAGATGCAGCCAGGCCAACCCCACTGCCCTCAGCCAGCCTAATATCAGCCCCCACACCCATTCCGAAACCAGCTTCCCCCCCTACACACACACAGGTTCTGTCACATTTGTCATATGTCACCCCAAATCTCTAGTGTCTCCACAGGAGACTGGTCAGTCCATACTCTCTTTCCTTTTATTCTATTAGCTTTTCAGCAGTCATGCAAATGTTCACTTAAATATATAAATGCCAACCATATTAGGGCAGTTCTTCATGCTTTATGCAAAAGAAAGATCTGTGTTATCTAAGAATTTTATGGAAATAAAGTCATTGTTTATTTACAAAGAGGAAATGAAGCTGCCTGTATAAAAAGATGATTTGGTTCAGCTTATTAAAAAAAGAGAGGAAGAATACACAAGCATCTTCTGAAGAATAATAAACAATAGCCTAGCTGTGGATGAGGTGACTAGAGGTCTATATGCCACTAAAATGAATAACACCAAATGTAAAATATGGCAGCTGAGCGGTCCTCACCTTGTTTCCAATCTCAGAGATTTTTGTATCTTGGTCTCACATGGGGACTTGCATATTTCTAGAGCAAATATTGACTGAATCCTTTGGTTGAATTTCAAATGAATGACTTAGAGATTTTATTCAAAGCCATGACTGAAAAAATTGTGCAAAGCAGCAGCACTTGGCAACAAGTCTGATAATTCCTCCTTCTGCAGTATGGGAGACCAGTTGTTGTTTTCTTTCGTATGTTTTCTGTATCTTTCAACTGTTTCATCTAAAAAGCTGGAGAGCATCTCCGATTTCATTGCATAGTTCTTTTGAAGCCTAAACTGTGTAAGTATGCAGCCGTTTCCTGATTTGACTTTATCTAAAGAATGAAGGGCTTAAGCACAATCCCATAAAAAGAGGAATTTTACTTTTCTTGAACTGATGACAGCGATATTTTGCCCAGCGAGACTAAAAGGTTTTCTTTGCCTAACAGTTGGGAAGCTATATGACTGTCATTTCTTTATCTGAGGTGTCAAAAAGGTTTTGGATTTCAGCATGAACAATCTTAATCAGATTACCGGATGTTCACACATTAAAGCAGAAACTTAGCATCAAAATGCAGCAATTAGGAGTGGTTTATTTACAACCCACCACATGATAGTGTGCCCATTTTTACATAGCCCAACAAAATAAGCATTTAAAACACACCTGTTATTGTAAATGGGTTTAAGCAAACAGTTAACACAAATGAAAATATATTCAGAAACACTGAATGTGAGAATTCCTGTAGCACAGTTGCATTACATTAGCAGTGCAAAGACTGTGGGTTTGATTTCAATTAATGACTTGTAATGTACTGTAAATTGCTTTGGATGAAAGTGCAAAAGTGTGAATACATTTACACATTTGGTAATCTCATTCACATTACTGCATATTCTCTAATCCCACTTCACAATAGGTGACAAACTAGATTAGAAGCCATTATTGGTGAATCATCTTTACATGTCTTATTTTAATATCTTTTAAAAAGTATAGGCTATTTTGTGCTGTTTTTTTAATTGTATTTAAAGACTGGCTGCTCCATATGTTTTTTAAGACTAAATGCACAAATACACACTAAAAGGCAAAAACAGAAGCACAAATACAAGTGGCCTGTTAGAGATGAGAGATGGCCAATGCTGACAGTGTCACAGTGTAGTTGAAGAAATGGAACTAATCGCACACACACACACAAACACAGAGCTATGGGACTAACATCTCTTCTACCACATGTCAGAACCTCCTTCCCCACAGGCTTTGTGTTTACATGTGCTCAGGTTCACTGGCCTAAAATATGTGCTTAACAAACAAGGAGATGGGGGAGGGGTGGAGAGAAAGATGGCAAGAAAGAAATGGGGGATGGGGCCGCGGCAGGTCTGTGTTAAGTGATCTGTATTCTATGTGAGTCCACAGTTCCCTAACCCTGTGAAATTAACAACACATCCCTTCTTGGTGACCTCAGACCTTTCACATAATACCACATCCAACCAGCGCCATGCATGAGTGTGTCTGTGTAATGTAAAAGGGAACCAAAATGTCCATGTCAATGTTTTCATTAAATACTGCCTGAAGAGGCAAAGTTCTGCTGCTAAACCAGAGACCACAATGTCGTTTTCCTCTAAAATAGTAACATTACTTTCTGCAAGTGGATGTATTCTGTGCATTTCAGAACATGTCAGGTGGGTATTTTAACCCAAAATCTAAAAAGTATGCTTTTAAAAAAGAAAATCACAATCTCTTTTGTTTTGTAAATTACCCTTAAATTACTATGATACAAGTCACTAAAACTGATGAATGGGTGGGGCTCAGGTTAAAGTGTTATGGGTGGGGCAAAGAAAAAATTATTACACATAATCCTCCTCTCCCAGGTTTAATAAGTAGGCTATAACAGAGCAGTATTTTCCACTCTTTTGTAATATAATTTTTAATGTTTTCTTGAAAAGGAACTAAGCATTTTTCAGTATTGCATTTAATAGGTTTAATAAAAAAATCTAAATTTCCTGATACACTCTGGAATCAATTAAAAGTGAATGTTCACCCAAAAAATAAATTAGCTGTTAATTTGATCACCTTCAGACCAGACGGGGTGTTTGCCTTTGCCTGAGATAATATAATAGCAGTATCAGTAATAATGTTGTAAATACAATTATCTTTCACTTTCAATATTTGTTTTTTCTAAAGATGTCCCATTGATGACATTTTATGAATCATCAATATATTATTTAATACTATGTATATTATCACAATAATATGAATTATAAAAATAGTAATAAATTAAAGATAAAAAGGCTATATCTGAACTTAATAGTCAAAACTGTCTGTATTTTTTTCTTTTCCTTTTAGATTTTTTCACAAACTTGCACACCTAACAAACATTGGTCTTGAACAAAGTGTGGTAGTTTCATACCTAAGATGAGGTATTAAATTGCGGATAAGAGGTGCTGAAAGAGTGTTTAGTGAACATAATTTCTCACAGACCACCTGGAGGATGACAGCTTGCAAGATAAAAAGTGAAACTCAACTACTCCAGCACTAAAGCAAAGATTGGCAGCTGAGAGTAGAACCTACAAACTGACCTGCATGTGAGACCTCCCCACCTCTGCCTCATAATCACCAGTCTGAGGGAGGCGGCCGCTCACTAAAAGGCAGTGGCAGCCATTAGAGAGCTGCTTAAAACTCCACTTAAATATCTCTTTATGGGTGATTACTTAAACTGGGGTTTGGTATTTAAATGACACTTTCAGGGGCTTTCACTTGTGGTAATTCAATTGCTTGCTGGTGTTGAATGAGGCTTGTTACAATAGATGAACAAACATCAGCTAGATGTGGTGATGGGTTTCTGAAGACAGCTATGTCCACAGCCAACGTCCCTGATAAAAACAAGAAGGGTATTACTTTCTATTTTGGCATCTATTGCTTTTATTGTACATTGGAACATTGTACATTTACTGTGAATCTTCCTTTGTTCCAATAGCATGTATTTGTTTCTGAAGGAATTAAATGCTTGTTCTCTAAAACGACAGTCAAAAGATAACAAAGATGGACATGCTGCTATTCTTTACAGATTTTTTTCTTTCCAGTGGTGGCATGAAAAGGCACTTAAATGAATGTGTATGTTGCATGTCCAGGGTCTGCGTCCCCCAGCAGGAAAAGGCTTGGATCAGTGGAGACAGCCGTTAGCCTGGGGTTACCCAAGCCGGCACGCCAATGCTGTGACAGGGAACAGGGGTGACGGAGTGGAAAGCAGACAGCAGAACTAGTGAATGTTGTAGTGGCCCTTCAGAACAGCTGAAGCATTTAAAGGTGGATGCCGCTAACCTGCCTGCAAGCAGACCAGGGCAGAGTGTTGGCAGGACACTACTGTGTGCATAACTTCCTGTTTTTGTTACACTAGCAGAAAGGATGAAGCTTTGCTACTACCTACATGTGACATATAGAATGACAGCTGCTAAGAAACATATATTTTTAAGTCATTTAAAAAATGTAGACTTGTTGATTATAGAGAATTATATTATAGAGAAACAGAGATCATGTACATGTTTGCAGTATTAGAGTATTAATATTTATTTGTCATTTTTTTCTATTATCTGTAGCAATAAATAATGCAAAACCCCACAAAGTAGGCATTTTAATATTTTTTATTATCAGCATGAAGAGAAAAAGTGAACAGGTAGCCTAGACTAGCTTATGTCTATTCTATTAAATTTAATACTAAATTTGTATTAGGAATGATTTATTTATTGAAATTAAACTTCCAAGTTTATATGCAAGTTTGCTAAGATCAATTTCTAAGTTTGACATTTAAAGGACAGGGGCTGTTGTTTTGTGATTGTGATTGGCAGTAGCACTGTTTCAAGTGCTTATTATCAGTGGCCAGAGTATGGGGGTGGAAGGCTTCATGTGTTTATATAGACCTGGCTTAACATGAACAATGTTAAAGTTGTTTTTTGTTATTATTAATGACAGTAATAACAAAATTGGAACAATAATACTTGCTCAGCTTACCCAAACTAGCATAAAACTCACACACATACATGCGCGCACACACACACACGCTGCTACTGTCCAGAACTGAGTAGCATAAAAAGTGATAGTGACTCATTGTACATTGACGCAGCACCCTCTCATCATAGTGCTCACAATATGAATTAAACTGATAAGTAACCACCATTTGTTTGTTTATATAACCACAAATGTTTTATATATCATCTTATGATTGAAAACTTTCTTTCCTCACACTTTCTTTCCTCATTTATTTAACATTAATTACTCTGTGCCAAATTGCTGGTGCTATCTTGTCAATAACAAAATTCTACAATTTATGGTAACACAGTTGACAAGGAACAAGCAAACTTTATCTGAACACACAGCAAGGGGCCCCCTAGTGGCCACAGGGGTCCTATGTAGCCACTTATGTTGTATTAGGTCGGGCTGGTCAAGTTGCTCTACCTTGTCAGATTGTGCTGCCCACCATACAAACGGCTGCTAATCATAAACCTGCCCCAACCGTAACCCCACAGCTAACTCAAACAACAACAAACAAGGGTTGCACATCTTGATGTGAAGCACAAATTGATAAGACAAGGCACTGCTTAATATGAATGTGTTTCACTTTATGTCAAAATAAAACTTAAAAGATAAAAAAACAGAAAAATAAAAAATGAAATGGGGGCCACTGCAACAACTTGGTCAGCGGTTACTCAGGTCAGCAATTTCTGCTGCACTGTTATGTGGAAATTGGAGAAATAGGAATTAGTACATATTTTTCAAAGAATAATTATAATTTTATTATAATAGTTTGCACTTTTAAAAGTTAAGCAATATTACTTGCTAGTACTTGCTAGGTACTTAATTACTAAAAAAAATAATTACTAATATTAAATATTCATTGTAATCAAGGACTTCAGTGTCTCTGGTAAAAACACTGAGGTATGTTTACAAACTGTCTGTTTGTTTATAGAAAGAAAAAACATGTCTGTGAAAAAGATTGCAGTTATATCTAATAAAATTTCTGTAAGTTTTTTGAAAATGAATATATTTAAAAAATGAAATTTGTTTTCTATCTCTTTCTTTGTATTCTTTTCTTATATTCAAACAGAAGAAATTCTATTTATTGTATCTGTGTTTATGCATTATCACACCTTTAAATATTTAATTCTGTTTAATGAACATCTCTATCTCTCTCTTTACAGCAAATGATGGTTTCTGTTAGAGATTGTCTAATATAAAACAGGGCCGTGGGGAAGGATTGCCAATGTTTGCCTGCAAGTTTACTCAGAGATGAACCACATATGTATCTTCCTCCTCCATATATATGCCTGAGACTTGATTTTAATACACTGTTAAAATACACCACACACACATATAAGTGTCTCTCAAGGTTTAGAAACTCTTAAGCATTAAGCTTGAATTAAAGACTGAAATAATGTACCCTTGAATAAAGCCTCCATCTGTATGTCTGGTTTTATTAACCTTCTTTGTTTCCTTACACCACAACTTGCCACAATTTTATAATAATATTAATCTGGCATTTTTTTGTATCGTCCGTCACAGATGCATTAGCTGAAAAAAAATCTTTCAACATTCCTTTCTTTAATTTATGGATGGTTTGTATGCTGACAAAATGGCCGTAAAATCCATGGTGGAATTTCAGAAAAGGGGAAAACAATCATTTGGATAAAGTGCACGGTTCATTCAACCCTAATTTTGAATTCAGCCAGCATATCATGGAGATTTTAACAGTCATGGAGAATTAACCTGTGTGGATCGCAGGGGGTCTTGCTTACCGTTAGATGGAATTGCTGCTGTTCGGAGAAAGAGAAAGGGAGATTTTATTTTCACCCATTGTTCCCAGCCTTGACCTCTTATCTTTTTGCATAATCATGACAGTTATGCAGGAATATTTAAGCATTAATAATGAATTGCAAGAGGTTCACACCCTCTATTCAGAAATGGAACCTAGTGACCTTCACACTAGGTTCCTTCCTGTACCAGTTCTTATTTGTTTTATTGATTTTCATTGCTGAAAGTTCTACCTGGTGCCACACACAATGTATTCAGTATCCTTATATCATTTAATATGCATTTATGTTAACATAATCTTATAATTATAAACTATAATTTATAATCTATCTTAACCACATAATACCTTTGCAGCACATAAATTTTACACCATTATTCACAGATGACCTGCTTCTCAGAATGCAAAAAGGAAATTTCAGAAATAGTCTAGTTAAAAATAGGTTTTCAATATTGGCTTAATGTTTCCTTTAAAACAAAGACACATGTCCTAAAGGACATTTTTAAGAGAATGGTTTAGACACAGTTGACACTCATCCCTATGACATAGCATTAAAACATTATAACCACATGGACAACCACAAAAAACCCTGACATTCGCATAAACCCCATATAAAGGTACCGACACTTACTTATGCATGCATTTTGAAAATTATGAGTGCTCAGCTCTTGTCTTGTCTTCCAAATGGCTGCCTGAGTTTGTCAGGATGTGCCATGTGTCAGTAACTCTGAAGACTGTCTGTTTAGAAAGGAACAGTGGCAACCATAATCAGAAACAGGCCAACGCACACATATAGACAAATATTCAGACAAATATTAGCTTAGCACTTCCTAATTTCATAGTATACAGGGAACATGGCAACATTGTAAGACAGAATAACAAAAACAACAACATTGCAAACACCCTATGAAATGCTAAGATAATATTTGGCTATAACATAAACTGGCAATAATGCTTGGGTTTTGCTGTTGTAAAGGGCAAGTCATATTTTAAATGTTGCCCTTGAACCAGATACAAAATGTCCCCTACTTTAAAATAACTTTGTAAAAGTATTGTGCTTTCTTTCTTTTCTCGTCTAAGGCCTAATGCCATTAACATCTGTAATGGGGTCTCAAGCGGAGTCTGACAATATTCAACGAGGAGCTTATTCAATGTCACATACAATACAGAACACTACAGCCTGTACATAGTGGGTAGTTCTCTACATAGTTCTCCACATAGAAGTGGACAAAAGTCACCTCTATCACTTATTAAATACATAATCATTTCTCAGTCAGTTTAAAGATAGGACATCAGCTCTCCATTTGCAGAGGAGTTGGCAGAAAAGAAGAGCAGTGTGAATATGGAGAGGCAGATAAAAATGCATATACCCTGTCTATGAGAAAGATTACATCCTAAACAGGGGATGTAATTGAGCAGTAATCATTTTGTGTGGTTGGTGGGCAGGTCTAGACATAATCTCTGGCTGCTGGATGGAGAGTTATAAACTGATAATGAAACCTCTGTCTGCTCAATTCTACCACAGCACAAAATTTTAGTGGGGGGTATTGGGGGCTGGGGTGACACCAGATATTATTACTGGCCATGACATTCTGCATACCCCTCATGTTAGGAGTTGGTCTGGAGTAGACACTGGAGCCCAATCACCCCAACAGGGGTCTGAGCTAAAAAGCCACTAGAGAGAGATCCACTCTCACACTCCAGCTGTCCCTCAAAGGACATTGTAGTCAATTGCCACAGGATGGTGTATGTTTATAGTTAAAACACAAACAATTCTTTTTTTTTCTTTTACAAATGGCTGATTAGTTAAGAAAGCATAATAATAGTTTAAATAGAAGAAATTAAAACATTTTCTATTTTTTTCTCATTAGCAGTTAGCCTAGACTCCTTGTTTTGCTACCCAAATATAATTTGCATGCACTGACTATAGACTGTTGACACTATGCTATAGATATGTGGTACCCATCTCAGTTACAATGACACACAAGATAATGGGCAACATTGTTCTCATTACAGAAACAGAGCTGCTGTGTCTACTGCAGACCCTGCTGTCTGGGTTGGATGTGAAATGGGCAGACCCACTGGAAGCCATCAGACTGAGTTAGCAAGGACTGCCTGCTTTCTGCCCACTGCCCAGTACCTGTCATAGCCACCAACAAAACACACCAGGATCTGCCGGGCTGGGATGCAGTGGGCTGACAGGAGATATTAGATGGGATAAAGTCTGTGAGTAGCCTACCTCTGACTGCAGTCATGTTTCCAGCACTCTTACAATACAGAACACAACAAACACAACAACACAGGGTAATGCACTGTTTTCCAGGGTCTCTTTTCAGATTCTGTGAAACATCATATTTCAGTACCATAATTCTAATGTTTCAAACATGCCATGTACTGCTAAGATCAATTAGTCATAGCAATACATGGCCCTGGCAACAATAGTAACAATGAGCCCTGGACACTTCCAATATGTTCATTTTTCAATTCATTTAAATTGGAGATTTTCAGCTGGTGGATGCAAACATCTAAAAATGACCATCCTGCGTACTACCAACTTTACAGGCAAAATGTTTGACACAGTCACCATCTAGCTGTATGTGAAGCAAATAATATCTCTATATTAAAATTGTGTCAGGTATAAATTAATAAACAGATATTTACTGAATTTCACATGCATTTCTATTGTAATTTTCTTTGCAATCTTTGCAAATCTCTTTGCAAAGAGTTATAAGTCTTGCCTATGTTCAATATTGTCTGAGAATGATTTTTAATAGTAAGCCCTGCTGCTCAATAATGAAATGAATGATCCTTTAACCAAGGTATACTCAACAGGAAACAGTGAAACAGGAAGCAGGAAGGACCACCCAGAGGGGTCTCCTCAGTCCTTTGTGAGGCAACCATGAGGTTCTTTAGCTGCTCTTGATGACAGTAACCTCCTGTCTCTCAAACAGCACATCTCAGAGAGCATTTAAAACAACAAAGTAGCGTTTGGCTGAAGTCTCATCCATGGGAAAGGTGCCTCTTCCCTTCCTGCCTTTGAAGCTCCAAGGAGCCTTTTAATCAATTATTAATCAAAGTGGTTCGTGGACCTCAAAGACACTCACTTCAGCTGTAAATGCTGTATGTGGGTTCAGAGAGGAGATTTCAGTGTGCCATCATTGAAGTGTCTCAGGTTTTAATAAGGTGCTTTAAGGTACATGTGCATCCAGGGAAAGGTTCTTTGGAGGTTGAGTTCTACCATTGGAACACAACATACCTGACTAGTGCAGATTAATGGGGTGTAAATGAGGATCTATGTGTTGGGCACTCCATGGAGTTAGAAGTCAGGAGAGGCTACAAAGCCTCTGGGAATAAGAATGTCTTACATGCTTGTGTAGAATGCTTTTGTCAATTAACACACTACTTAATACATATATTGAACTTAATAGCCTTAAGGAAATCAATTGTAAAACTAAAATGCCTCTAGTTTATGCTTCTGTGTACCATTGAACTTTTTAATTTTACTTTAGATTTCAAGGGAAATCATCATCTCAAAAGCATCACCTCAAGAAAAAATTGTATTGCTCAAAAGCTGCTCTTAAGAGTGACTGTTTTTAATCGCAATACAACATTGTTTCAAGGGATTTTTCTCCTAAAATTCTAAAGAAAATACAACTACACAAAAATGAACCAATTAGATATAATAGGGTATAACTATAACATGAATGTAGATAATGATGCAAATTTATGTTTATGTATTTGGCAGACACCTTTCTTAATAATGCATTTAAGCTATATATTTTTAGCAGTCCATGCATTCCTTAGCAGTCAAACCCATAACTCTGGTATTGTTAGCCTCGTGTTCTATGCAGCTAAGCTACAGAAACATAGCTAATGTAGCTCAAATAGTTTGTTCTTGTAGGAATTTAATAAAAACTGCTTAAAATATTGAAGTCTCTGGCTTTTGATAGTTAACTTTTTTATCTCAGAAACCTTAAGATGTCCTCTATGCCCTTCAAACTTTAGCAAAGACTCTTTCCCTGGTGAAAAGACGCAATCTTTATTCTGTCTCCATTTAATCTCATTGTTTAGAAGATGATTATTTTTTATAAGGTATCATGTTGTTGTCTTGCTAATAAGTGATGTAAACTGCAGTGGGACTAATGGCAGTAGGCCACAACACTGCAGATGAATATTGGGGTGTTGAAATGAAAAGCTCTGAAAATGTGTTTATCAATGCATTGACATTATGCCCCAGGTCCACAGGAACAC
Organism: Yasuhikotakia modesta; assembly: GCA_036877545.1. Lineage (NCBI taxonomy): Eukaryota > Metazoa > Chordata > Actinopteri > Cypriniformes > Botiidae > Yasuhikotakia > Yasuhikotakia modesta. The sequence continues at coordinate 25,868 of JBAJNP010004043.1, forward strand.
AATGGGAGTTAGTTCATTTGATAGAATTGATTCCAGGGGTCACTTTATAAGGCATGAATCCCTCAATTCCATTTATGAATAAAAATGGCGCCTCTTGCAACTCAATCCAAGCATTCCATAAAAAATTCATCCATTTTCTTTTGGATTTTTTTAGTGTTGGACAAATTGAAGTGTGCGCTCAGAGGGAGGCCAGCAGTAAGCAGAGAATCTATTTGCCAGGTCTATCTGTCAGAAGAGAGCAGAGAGCCGGCGTTCAAAGATGGGAGCCACAATACGGGTGACACCGGGTCACTCTCTCTTCCTGTCCATCACCTGCCTGATGGGATTGTTCTCTTTGGAGGAGAAGCTCTGTGAAGCTCTCACTCTTTTTGTGATGGTCATATCTTCTGATTGATGGCTTCATGGCCAGGGCCAATGTGCCCTTTTTAAATAATTAATTTTGCAATTGCTGTGAACAACTGCTTTATAACAGGAGTTGTTATTTTTACATTGACTCAACAATCAATAGTTTAAAAGACATCAGCATTGGACTAATGAACTTCTTTACAAGGTCTCTGAGGTGTAAATATAATTATTGCTGAGCCACTGACAACCAAGGGGACAAAGCTTTTTATATATTTAAACATAAAACCTGTACGCTTATTTGATTACAGTATGTTTGTAATTCATTTTTGGTATGTGTGTTTTCTTTATTTGTTTTTATATATACAGAGGGAACTTGAAATGCACATTGTCATTTGTGATATGCCCAGCTTTTGTTCATATATATGCTTTAAGAAGAGTAGTGTTAAAGTTGCAGTCAGGCATATTTTTCTTCTGTATTGCTGTACAGTATTCCCTAACCTCGTAAATCAAAGCCTGTACTCACCTTGCCTTTAACCAAGTGACAAATTGACCAAACAATACTGCTTGAATTCTTATTAAGCTTGATTAATTCATATAATTAGTTAATCACACAACAGCTCATAAAGTATAGTAAATTAATTTCTATACTGTGATTAATTTGTGAAACACTTGAATTAACATCAATAAATCAGCTGGTGAATCAATTACATTACCATTTATACCAATACAATGTTAATAGTCTTCTTTAACTGGTGTTTTAGAAGTGATCATCTATCATGTGATATTAGAGGGACAAAGGGAACAGTTTAAGTGATCAATGATGTGAAGGTTTATCTGCTGTCTTTCAAAGGGTCAGAGCCTATAGTTGTCTAAAAGCATCATGATCCTTTTAGAGCAGTAAACACTTTCACTTGCTTTAATTCTATGAAAAAGTATGGTGATGCATAATGGTTAGTTTCAACTACAGATTGTAAGTCATCACAAAGAATATTTGTACTCATGTTCTTGTGTGGGAAAATAACGTTCCCAACATTTGTTCTGAACTGATCCAGTCTGGAAGTAGTTGGTTAGTCAATGCTTTTCTCCAAGACAAAAAACAGCACACTTATTAAAACAAATTTATTTTGATCAACTTTTATCCAGGTCATCCTTTGGATTATTGCTGGAGTCATTATATCAACTGGTACTTCTAGAAGTTAAGTCTTGTACCTAAACTATCCTGTTTCCAACTAATACTTAGTAGGATTCTGATTTAAGGCAGTTATTACAAGAGTGGAATCTGTCCATAGTATCAATGTACTTATCTTTAGGGTTAGCTCAGTATTCTAGGGTACCTGGCCACCATTCAGGACTGCACACAGTTTTAGTCTGGAAATGGTAAACTGTCACTTAGGGTCAACTCTTGATCTTGCTAGAATTATGGCTAATTGGATCTGACCTATGAAAGAAGTTTTGCAAAAGACGTGGAGCTGCCAGGTGGTATGAGGTTTATCTGTGTCTGAAGACACAGCACAGTGGGTAAGGGCAATACTGGATAAAGAGCTTTCCCTCCTACTTGTTCAATAATCTCAAAAGATGATCTGGCAGGGTAAATTGACCCTTTTATCTCTAAACTAAAATGTCTGATTTTGTAGTGAATAGGAGTATGTATGGAGTTTTTTTGTTTCTTTTTTATTCAAGCAAAGAAAAAGAAGACAAATAAAAAATAGTTTTAAAAACAAAAAATCAAGATTTGAGAATAAAAATCGACTGTGTTCTCATTTTCTTTCATTTCAAATCGAAAACTTCTGCTTTCGAGTCAAAACGTATTGCCTGAAAGCAATTATTCTCATTAAAAAATGTATCTTAATTGTGGTTTTGACATTATAATTAGGAATACTATAGTCCATATCTTCCATATCATATCCTGGTTCCTCTCTCAGGGTCCAGTGTTAGGAGGGTCCGTGTTATGCTAGCGACAGATGCGTCCCTTTCTGGTTGGGGTGTGGTTATAAACAGCTGCCCAGCCAAAGGTCTTTGGGAGCATCGCCATCTTACGTGGCACACAAATTGCCTGGAAATGCTTGCTGTGGTTCAGGCTTTAAACCTCCCAAACCTGAGAGACCACCACGTATTGGTCTGCACCATCAACACGGCAGTGATTGCATACATCGATCACCAGAGAGGTCTGCGGTCGCGCCCTCATTACAAATTGGCGCAACAGATCCTGGTCTGGTCACAGGGGAAGCTTTGCTCGCTGAGAGTGACTTATATTCCTGGTCAATGCAGTGTGAGAGCAGACATTCTGTCAGGGTAGGGGCCGAGGCCCGGGGAATGGAGACTTCACCCTGAGGTGGTGAAGCAGATTTGAACATTTTTTGGGCAAGCCCAATTAGACCTCTTCACCTCTCAAGAGACTGCGCAATTTCCCCTTTGGTACTCTAGTTCATCCAGCTCTTCTGGGACTAGATGCCATGGTTCAGGTGTGGCCGAGGCTGTCCAGGAGAGGGTGCTGTCTTCCACCCTCACACAGACCTTTGGAACCTATGGGTGTGGCCCCTGAGGGGGTACAACTCTTGGCTTCTGGTCTATCAACTAAGGTTGTTGAGACCATACTTCAATCTAGAGCTCCTTCTATGAGGAAAATGTATGCCCTAAAGTGGAACTTTTCATTTCTTGGTGTAGAGACCGCCAATTTGACCCAGTCGACTGACCTGTTGTTTTTGTAGTCACGATTTAAGGCGGGATTGACTCATTCCACCCTGAAAGTTTATGTGGGGGCGCTTTCTGCTTTCCACATCACTATTTAGGCATCTTCAGTCGGTAGACATCCTTTGGTCGTACGTTTCCTCCACGGTGCACTCAGGCTGAAGCCTCAAGTACAATCCCAATTCCCTCCTTAGGACCTGGCCGTAGTATTTCAAGCTTTATGTGCTCCTTCTTTTGAGGCTATCTCTCAGATCTCTGATCTACATTTATTAACCAAAGTGGCCTTCCTTCTATCTACCACCTCTCTAAGGAGAGTCAGTGATTTTCAGGCCCTTTTTGTGGCCCCTACATATCTGAACTTTGTGTCCAGTTTGGCCAAAGTACTTTTATTCCTGCGGACAGGTTATGTGGCTAAAGTCTTTTCATCCACACTACGGCCAGTTGTGCTCCAGGCTTTCTCTCCTCCTCACTTTCAGGATCAAGACCGTGAAAGGCTTAATTGAATATGTCCAGTGCGAACACTGCACACTTGTGTCCACAGAGCTGCCCTGTGGAGAAAATCCAACCAGCTGATTAAGGACCATCATTGATTAGGGTCAATCAGTTATTTCGGAAATCTCATAAAGAGCATGTAGCAAAGATCGGCAGATAAAAGGAGTCCAGATTATGAGAATGAACCACCACAACATCATGTGTGACACAAACAAGACTATTAACTACACTAAACACATACTACTCTAACATACACACAACACACATACAGTTTCTAAAAAGGTTAAGGCAGAATAAAGATTAAAGTAGGGTTAAGCCAGAAATCCAGCAGATCAATAGCCTGAATGAACCATCAGTTTCTTAACTCAGCAAAAGGACTTATGGTAGTCCAGTTACTAAAACCAAGTGTGATACTTGCATGTTTTGCCCATTGAAAGTGTCCTGATGCAGTTAGTTGAGGCTCCAGTTGATCTTCGCTGGGTGTTGTACTGATGAGAGAGAACCAGTTTGATGCAGATGTCTTTGGGGAATGAAAAGACAAGGCCACAGCCTGGCACAAGCTTAGAGGTCTGTTGAGAACTTTTTCCAGCACAGAATTCTTCTCCTGTTCTTATGCTGAGGAGAGGGCCAGGAAGATTAGAGGGTAGTGCATAGGGATTGTCTGGGTAGAATCCAGAGATCAGAGAGACCTATGTTCTTGGACACTGGTTATTAAACTGTAAGGATGTCACACCCTGAAGAGCTGTATAATCCAATAAGAGGTTATCCTCTATGAGAGAAAGTTAACCTCCTTTGTGTGTGTATGTGGGGGGGGTTGGATTCATGTTTATACATTTTCGTTATGTATTCTTAGGTAAATAAAACTATTTCTTTGTGTGTGCTTAAAGAAAATGCAGTCTTAATGAGTCTCTACATTCATTTGGGTTGTATACCAGTCTTATCTGTGTGTTGATATGGTCCAAGAGCATAGTTTGTTTGCTGATGGAGATATATGTGATTGTATTGATGAAATATATCCAGTTGTTGTGTGTCTAATCTGTCTCATTTTAGATGGCTGTTTAACAAGTCTAATAAAGCACACTGTTTATGCCACACACAAGCTTTCTAGGCTTGTCCCCCCTGACTACCCTTGATGGGAGGTTAGCAAAGGGATATGTAGAAATTCCCCTAGAACTATGCATAAGAAATATGCACCGCAACCAAGCTCACTCTCAGGGCAACTACAGTTATATGAAATGACCTGGAAAGGACAATGTCCACTTTGGTTTTTAGGAGAAGTACTTGTGGCCAAATCATGCCCTATCTCTCAAGCAAACCTGTTTGGGGACACCACTGAGACATAATTGTAATTCAATAGGGTATTCTTCACCTCATTATAAAGGAAAGATCTGCCTGTCCTGTGGAATGCCACTCTTCCGATGAATGAAGCAATCAGGAACGTTCAATCAGGAACGTTTCTTTATTGTGCCAAGGAAGGAAGACCAATCCTGCATACGCAGACCTTGAAATTCACAAACTAATGCTCTGATGATCAGATACTCTGACAAAAGTGTTTTTTCATCCATCTGCTACAAGGGTTGGTTTACATTATTAAAACTGATGGATGCGGTTTGCTTTTAAGTAGGCAAATGTATGGGTACAGGGTCTTCCATTGTGGGCTAGCCCTGTAACCTCATGCCAAAAAATACAAAAATCGCAGAGGCTTCACTGAGGTAGGTTTGCCATGTGCCTTTATCCAAAGCAACTTATCCATTCAAGCTATGCATATTATTATTCTTGAACATGCATCACACCTGTGGTAATTGAACTCATGACCTTGGTATCATGACCTTGGTATCATAACTAATCAGATGGGCTAAAGAAAGCCATTACGAATATTTAATCTCAGTAGATCTGAACTGCTATAGGACTCATCAAACCTTACACAAAGTGAAAGCAACAGAATTTAAGTTACAGACACACAAGAGAACACAAAAGGAGAACAAAAAATGGTTTCTTTACCATTTTTTTAAATAACACAGCTGTTAGCTTACATAGCACTATCTTGGGTTACATAGCCACTACATGGGCTTATGTTCTGCTCTCCTGTTAATAGCACTGCTCCTCACAGAAGCTGTCTGATCTCTGACGTTCTGAGAAGGTATGAAAGAAAAGACACTAGCAGGATAAAATGTCACCTTATGAAGGCAAAAAGTGTTCTTCTAACTTTGGTTAAGGTTCAGCTGAGTTAAGCTTGATTGGACTTTGTGTTTGTGCCACTGGTCCTTATATAAAACTGTGGCAGTGGGTTTGACAGACTCTTGTTTCTACAACGTTGATGCATACAGGGATTTCTCATCTCTCAAAAATGAGAGGAAAAGGTTAGAAAGACTTGTTCATGACTGTGAAGCAGGAGTGAATGTGCTGCTCTAATTGCTGCTGTTCAGATGGGGCAGGGCTACACGACACAATGATACATCAAAGATAAAAGGGAGAAAATTTTGTCATAGGCAAAAATGTGCTTACAGGAATTACCTAGAAGTATATTTACTTCTTGAGGAACAGCTGCAAAAATATCTTGGGGATCCTGTAGTATTATATAAACACAGACAATACATTTAAGAATGAGGGGGCTGCCTAAGAATATTTATAACAAAACCCATTCATCTGTATCTGTGTATGATGTATGCTACAGATGTAAAGCCTCTTAATGTAGTTTATATGACTGCACTGATCTCACTGATCTTAAATGGCATTCACCAAAAGCACACAATTGCTTCACAGAGAAAAACAACTGCCCACTGCCAGCTTAAAACAATCTGAAATTATTGAGGTATTAAATCAATTAATTTCTTATTACCAGCAGTTACGCAGCACTTTAGAAAATAATTTGCCATGAAAATCTGCTCTGTCTCACAGTCTACAGAGTGTAGTGCCTGAACCATTGTGACAGCAGCCTGGAATTTAGAACCAGGAAATAAAATGTTTAGCAGAGGAAGGAATATTAGCTATCATGTTTATAAGTATGCTATAATAAAAATGCTCTGTGTCGAGAAAGGAGGGGAAAGAGGCATTGAAGTTTGCAAAACATTGCTATAGGTGAACCAGGTCTCCCTTGCCTCTCCCTAAAAAAGGGGAAAGAGAGGGACTGAATTTATGCTGTAAAACCCCCGCTGATTGCTGGGAAGGTAAAAGAACCAATAGCGGCATCAGTGGTTTAATTTAAAGGGTGTTTCTCACTAGGCTGCCCACAACACTTAATTAAACTCTCCTGTTTTGGCAATGACAAATGCTGCTGAGCAAGAGGACGGCAGGCAAGCTGACGGAGGCCGCTGTAATTTCTTTCATGTGCAGCGACAGCCAGATTCAGGTCAGAAAGTGGAGAATTAAAGAACTAAACAAGATTTCTGCTCACTGAGGGCCCAGCGACAGGCTTTTCTTTCACATGAATACGCTTTCTTTATTTGCCCTCATTTAACAGGAGTTTTGTCATAGATTTATGGGGGTTGCGGAAACATGCCATGTTTGCATAGACCTTGCTTTGCTCTGCTGTGCTTTCCATTTTCGCCTCACTTTCGAAGGAAATTTTCAGCCTGTCAAAGCAGCAAAAGTCAGAGGCTTTTCCTACCTTATGATGCCTCGACAGGTCACTAGATTGTACTTTATATTGTAGATTTAGGGGGAAAAAATTTGGAGTAAAAGCAACTTTTCTTTCTCTGTGGGGACATTTGTCATTTGGTCCCCAAAGAGTGAACTGTGGGCCACGGTAATCACAAATGGAGGCTGTATTGCTTGAACATCAGCATGATGAACCTTTAATACAGTCTGGACTTACTGTACAATGTGTCATATACACTACATAAAACAGAAACCCATTTATTACATCTCAACAGCTTATTTGGTTGTGACACAGCCCCAAATCCATCATTCGTTCCAAAACAGGAACTGACTACATGAAATAGACTCACCACAAAAAAGCTGCACCAGTATTGAAATACAAAAACATTTATGCCTGTGAGGCATTTAATTCAGTCATGCAACAAACACTTTCATCTCTCTTTATGGGGTTTTATGATTTGACATAAGGAAAATTATATAAGGGAAAAATACATTATTGTATTCTAGACATAACAGCATTATTGTTTACAAGTGAGTTCATTCATGGCTGAGTTTGAAAACTGAATTTATCATTTATCCATTTCTTTAATGTAGTTACTATTCAATACTCATGCCATGCATTGGATTCAATGGTTTTTAAAGTTGTGTTAAACATAAATTCTTTCAGTTTTATGCTGTACAAATCACAAAAATGGGTTTAGTCCTCCCGACAGTACAGATCCTTGAGTCTTGTAAATAGATTAATGACTGGGCGAATGGGTTTCACAGTCTGTATCAGAGCTGATTAGTAGTGCTTGATCTATGTCACCATGACAAGAACAATGCTAAACAAATAACTTTTCTCAAACATCAAAAGTCTTTAGATTGGTCCACTCCTGTTAAGCTTTGTTGTTTGTGTTTTGTCTTTTATACAAATCAAGTTATATGAATTCTCATGTCATTATAATCACAAAATCTCATTAACCTCAGTTCACATGCCAGGAAATATTCCAATGCCACTTCATAAATTTACTTCATAAAATAAACTGAAAACATTTGTAGTAAGTTTTTTTTTAAATCAACAATTAATTTGTATCTATGCAATTTTGTTAATATGGTTACAGCCCTTTATTACTTCATTCAATAGTAAGATTAGATTAAGATTTACAAATGTTTCACCTTCAGTGTACTGGGCATATCTACACTAATGTTTTAATACATCTGACCAACGCTTTTTAACCCCTCTGATATTACACCCACATAGTCAAGCCCATGTGTGTGTACACTCACACACACTGTCTGGTGATGAAGGAAAATCATTCCACCTCTGTGTTAATGTCACATTAGAGAGGCTGGGATTGACATAATAAAAGGGTTAGTGTTTTCCCTTAACAGTTAACCAGCAAATGGACTTGACAGTCCCTGAATTGTTTTATAGCAGCACATAGAGTCTAGTCAAATGGATAATGTTGAGAACACTGGCATGTTGAGGGACTGAACTATCAGAATGAAGGCAGATACTGACACTATAATATTACTATGACAGTAATATGATAAAAGACACTAATATCCAAACAACTATTTAAAATTGAATTCATTTATGTTGTTAGTAAATAAATAATAAAGAATAAAACTGTAAGAATAAGCGATTCCTCAGAAAACATAGTATACTACTGTAACAGTAAGTTGTTTATGGTTGGAAACATATGTAGTAACTTGCAACATTAATATAGAAATCATTTTTACATAGCTACTAAGTACTATATTTTTTGGTGTGTGTGTAACCAGATGACTCTACTGCATATTTTAGAGAAGAGTTGGAAAAGATTTAATAGTTTCAATAGGACTCCTGCGAAGGGAGTGTGTGAGCTTGATTCTTTGAATACGGTGCATGATATATTTAGCCTGCTAGGCCTGCTGCTCTGAGTAGATAACTACACATGCCAAGAATGTAGATGTTTGTGCAGTCAGACCAGCAAATTGCTGAGGAAGTATAATGCAGCCAAAGACAGCCAAAGTACCATCTAATTAGGGGTAAGGAAGTCTTAGGGGTGATTCATTTAACCAAATGAATTCCTTCCAATAATAACTCTGACATGTTTTTCTACTTAATTGTCATTTTCAAAATAGATATGATTCATACACATCACACTACTCCAGATCCCTATGGTCAGCTAACAAACATTGTCTTGTTTTAAACTCATCTAAGGTTACACAATTACTTACTCGCAGATTTATTTTCACTATCCCTCACTGCTGTAATGATCTTCCAAACTCTGTTCTGTTTGCCGCACCCTACACTATATTCAAGAAACTGCTTATAAACCTGTCTCTTTCAGTAAAACCTGACATGAGTATGAATTTGAGTATAAAAAATTTTACTTTTTCTTTTCTCTTCTGACATGTTTCACATCTACCAAGCATTGTGTTGCCCAATGGGTAAAACTGTAACGGCTGATGTTATTGTGGCAAGGTGCAGTTCCCAAAAGTCACCAGTAAAAATTATACAAAAATAGCGACTACGCCACCCCAGTCCAATTACCTGGGGAAATATCAACACAAGACACACAGGTTCAATTCTTCAAAGACCATGAGACGTGGATACACTTGGTAAAAATAACATTTATTGACAA